>WNWK01003347.1:0-145000 GCA_009830355.1 Cherax destructor | reverse complement strand
AACATGAGGCCTGGTCACAGACCGTAGCCAGGGGCTACGTCATCAGACCCGATGTTTGACTGCCGAGCCGGCTGGACCGACAGTGTCAACCAGACTCTCCCACATATAACATCGGAGAGTTCAAGACTCTCGCATACACTACTGGAGTTCGCCATGCAGACCTGCTTATGAGTTGCAGACTCTCGCAGTGTGGTGCTGGTGACAGACCTACAGTGCTCCAGTGCAGAGAGAACTGGAAGTTCTATCCTCTCTAGACCGTGTTACTCGAAAGCAACTCTGTACTTGTGATGTTTGCAAGGCCAAGTACAGTGATGGTGTTCTCTTCCTGCTTGATATAAGGACACTGTAATGAGGAGAGCGGCAAGTCTGGTCACCAGAATTATCTACTGGCTTTCATTGTACCTGCGACTATGTACCTGAGACTATGTACCTGAAATTATGTACCTGAAGTGTCTTGTGTGACACTGGTTGTGTCTTGTGTGACACTGGTTGTGTCTTGTGTGACACTGGTTGTGTCTTGTGTGACACTGGTTGTCTTGTGTACTCTCTGTGGACTGAACCATCTTTGCTCTGTGAAGACTTTTCTACTGTGCTCTCCGTTCTTAGCTACCTGAGATTCGATGATGGTTTCCCTCGACTACGAGCAGCTATATATCCAACTTAAGGCGGAATTAACGGAAGCTAGAAGAGAAATTCAACGATTGAAGGGTATATGCAAGGATTATCCCCGGAACAATGTCGCCGATGTCTCCCCTCATTCTACGTCTTACAAGTGAATGTAATTTAAGGGTCTTCAATCTTTCTTCGTAAGGAAGATTTCTAATGCTATGTATTAATTTAGTCATTCTACGCTGAATGTTTTCTAACGAATTTATGTCCATTCTGTAATATGGAGACCAGAACTGAGCTGCGTAATCTAGGTGAGGCCTTACTAATGATGTATAAAGCTGTAATATAACCTCTGGACTTCTGTTGCTAACACTTCTTGATATAAATCCCAGTAATCTATTTGCCTTATTACGTACGCTTAGGCATTGCTGTCTTGGTTTAAGGTTGCTGCTTACCATCACCCCTAAGTCCTTCTCGCAATCTGTATGGCTAAGTTCTACGTTATTTAACTTATAAGTGCTTGGGTTATGGACACTCCCGAGCTTCAGAACCTTGCATTTATCTACATTGAACTGCATCTGCCACTTTTCTGACCACGAATTAAGTTTGTCTAACTCTTCCTGAAGTTCTATGACATCTATGTTTGAATCAATTATCCTACCTATCTTCGTGTCGTCGGCGAATTTGCTCATATCACTAGTAATTCCCTCGTCAAGGTCATTGATATATATTATAAATAACAATGGGCCTAAGACTGATCCCTGTGGAACACCACTTGTTTCAAGTCCCCATTCGGATTTAACCCCATTTATGCACACTCTCTGCTTCCTATTGGTGAGCCATGACTCGATCCATGACAGCACTTTTCCCCCAATGCCATGAGCTGCCACTTTCTTTAACAGTCTCTGGTGCGGTACTCTATCAAAAGCCTTACTAAAGTCTAAATAAACAATATCGAATTCTTTATCGTGATCAACAGCCTCAAAAGCTTTACTGAAGAAGGTTAATAAATTAGATAGGCAGGAACGGCCCCTCGTGAATCCATGCTGAGTATCATTAATCAAATTATGGTTATCTAGATGGTTTCTAATAATATCAGCTATAATTGACTCTAGTAATTTGCCTATAATTGAGGTCAGGCTTATTGGGCGGTAATTTGACGGTAGTGACTTGTCCCCTGCTTTAAAAATAGGAATTACATTAGCCATCTTCCACATATCAGACACTACACCTGTTTGAAGAGATAAATTAAAAATGTTAGATAATGGTTCACAGAGTTCCATTTTGCATTCCTTAAGAACCTTTGCAAAAAACTCACCAGGAACCGGCGATCTATTTTGTTTCAGTCGGTCTAGTTGTTTCATAACCATTTCGCTAGTGACTGTGATATTACATAATTTATCTTCTTCTGGGCCTCTGTAATAATTAATTACTGGGTTATTATTAATGTCTTCCTGTGTGAAAACCGAGAGAAAATAATTATTAAAAATAGAGCACATATCATTCTCCTTGTCAGTAAGATGCCCAGAGTTATTTTTAAGGGACCTATCTTATCCCTAACTTTTGTTCTATAAATCTGGAAAAACTTTTGGGTTAGTTTTTGAATCCCTAGCAACTTTAATTTCATAGTCCCGTTTAGCTTTTCTTATCCCCTTTTTAACGTCCCTCTTAATGTCAGTATACTGATTTATAAGATGACCCTCACCTCTTTTTATGCGCCTATAAATTCCTTTCTTCTGCCCTAAAAGATACTTGAGCCTATTATTCATCCATTTTGGGTCATTTCTATTTGATCTAATTTCTTTATATGGGATAAATGTTCTTTGGGCAGCCTGTATAGTGTTAAGAAAACTGTCATATTGATACCTCTCTTCGTCACCCCAGTCCACAGTTGATAAGTGTTCTCTTAAGTCCATTATAATCTGCTAAGCGAAAATCTGGGACCGTTACTGAATTATCCCTACTATCATACATCCATTCAATGCTAAAGGTAATTAATTGACTTGTGGTCGCTTGAGCCGAGTTCCTCTGTAATTTCTAAATTATTAACAAGGGTTTCCTTGCTTGCCAGAACCAAGTCAAGTAGGTTATTTTCCCTTGTAGGTTCTGTCACAAACTGCTTCAAAAAACAATCTTGAACTACTTCTAAAAAGTCGTTAGATTCTAAATTCCCTGTCAAGAAATTCCAATTAATCTGACTAAAGTTAAAGTCCCCTAGAATTATTACGTTATCGTGCCTTGTGGCCTTAACAATTTCCTCCCAAAGTAGTCTCCCTTGTTCCCTAAGTTTGGAGGGCGGTAAATCACGCCTAAAATCAATTTTTCACACCCCTCTGAAAATTCTATCCAGACAGACTCTGTATGTGTTATTTCAGACTTTATACCCGTTTTTATGCAACAATTTAAATGATCACGGACATAGAGTGCAACCCCACCCCCCTTCCCGATACTTCTGTCTACTTTGAACAATTTAAAACCCTGAATGTGACATTCGGCAGGCATGTCCCGATTTTTCATATTAAACCATGTCTCAGTTATTGCAAAAACATCAATATTACCCGTACTTGCAACTAATCTCAACTCGTCCATCTTATTAATACCACTACGACTATTGGTGTAATATACATTTAAAGATCCTCCTTTCTCTTTACCCTTCCTGCTCATTTCTGTTTTTCCACTATACCTATTACTGTCCTTGTCACTGGCTTTCCAATACCCACCTTATTCTGCCTATTACTAGTTCCCCTAGAATTTATAACATTACTACACTGGGACTTCACTGTTTTCCCCCCATAACTCATACCACTAACTTTTTCTAGTTTAAAGCCCTAACAGCTCCCTCCACTGCAGTTGCCAGTGCCCCCACCCCAGACCTAGATAAGTGAACCCCATCCCTGGCATACATGTCATTTCTGCCATAGAAGAGGTCCCAGTTGTCAATGAATGTTACTGCATTTTCCTTACAGTATTTGTCCAGCCAGCAATTGACACCAATTGCCCTGGACAACCATTCATTTCCAACTCCTTTCCTTGGCAAAATACCACATATGACAGGGTTCCCACCCTTCTTCCTAATTCTGTCTATTGCTGACCTATAGCTGCTAATCAGCTCCTCACTCCTACGTCTGCCAACATCGTTGCCTCCAGCACTGAGACAGATAATAGGATTGCTCCCATTACCTCTCATGATGTCGTCCAGACGGCTAACAATATCCTTCATCCCAGCCCCAGGATAACACACCCTCTGCCTCCTATTCCTATCCTTAAGACAAAATTCCCTATCCATAAACTTAATCTGACTATCCCCAACTAAAACAATGTTCTTACCTCGACTGGCGGTGTGCATGACGTTCTCGACGGTCTTTGTAGAGATGGTCATCTCTGGAATGTCTTTACATTCGTCTGATAACAAGGAAAAAGAGTTGCTGGTTTTCACTGCAGTCTCCTGGACCTTCTTCAACTTCATCTTCGTACCTTCAGATTCGACTAGCATCTATTCGTTGGTCTGATCATCAGCGACATTGTTCCGGGGATAATCCTTGCATATACCGTTCAAACGTTGAATCTCTCTTCTAGCTTCCGTTAATTCCGCCTTCATTTGGAGATATAGCTGCTCTTAGTCGAGGGAAACCATCATCCAATCTCAGTTAGCTAAGAACAGAAGCACAGTAGAAAAGTCTTCAAGGTAATAAAACTTGTGACTTTTATTACCTTGTACTATGATTTTTGTGTATATAAATGTTTTTACACAAATTATAAGATTGTTTTTATTCAGATTATATGTTTTTATATTAATAATAATATATAATAAATATTGAAAATCTGATATTTTATTTAGTATCCCGAACAGTCGTTTATTACAAATGGTTATTATTTTTGTAATAGGCGTTGACCCCTGGAACTCTCTCCAGGTAAACTCCAGGTAAACACCTTCATACATACAAACGTCTCTTAGTCAACAGCATTAGTTTTTGCTTCAAGTTTCATGAAGATGTCTGCATCATGTTTTATTTACTGCCAGCATATGGTAGCTCATTACACAGCATTAACCTTTCCACAGTCACACCTCTGTCCCGGACCACAGCTACACCTGGACCACAGCCACACTTGTCTTGGACGCAGGTGGTGTCCCAGACGTGGAGTTGTATCTCGCTGGTGGCTGAGGAAGCAACACTTGAACACCAGCCACAGAATACGATTCTAACCACCGGATGTTCTGGGGCAAGAAAGTGCGACGATCGACGAAGCTCCTGACCAGGTGGAAAATCTGCGGCCAAACGGCAGTTCCTCGTTCCCAGCCATCGGCAAGAAGGGTTTTATCATAATGCTGAAGTCAAGTAATAACTTCCTAAGAGGATCTCCGTGGTACTGCACTTTCTTTACCTCAGCCTTGAAACGTGGGGAAACGTGGAATAATCCGGAATGACAAGGACAAAATTGTGCCGATGTGGAGTAATATGGGTGACTGTGGTAAGCGCTGACCAGGCTGATGTGGAACACCATACAGCAACGTGGAACACCATGGAACAACGTGGAACAGCTTGGAATAACGCGCCTTGAAACCACTCACTCCACATCAATTGATAAAACTTGTTTGAAGTGTCAAGAAGTTGATGATCGAGGTCGACAAGGCTTGCTTAATGCTTGGTCATATTTCTCCCCTTTTTTTCAACTTCTTGTGTCTGGTTATATTCACTGACTTGAAGAAACGTGGCGAATCCCAGTGCTTAATTTTGCTGCGTTTCTTTGTTTTATGTCGAGACAGATTTATATATTGATTTATATATTGTTGATGTAATGTTGGAGAGCTTTTCTCAGCTTATCTCTTGATCCCTGGTTGTAGTGTTAACATGAACCGTATGTTTTGTGTTTTCCAGGATGCTTCTGCCTTATATGTATATCAGCAACAGATATATCAGATAATTTTTTAGTTGACAGTGGAAGTAAAAGGTAGATGGGATACAAGAAGAAAAGAATCAGAAAGTAAGAGAGAGAGGTGAAGGTTTATCAACTAAAGGAGGCAGTTAGAAAGGTGGGCTAGAGAGAGAGAGAGATATAGGTAATGAGATTGAAGAGTATGTATGTATATATAGTGTCGAATAAGCCTATCTGGTGAGCTTGGCATAAAAAGCAAAGCTCATTTCTCCCGAATAAGCATAGTGATTTTTTTAATTAAATAAATCAGCGAAAAAACAATCTGAACATGGCGGAAAAGGAAAAAAAAGTATCATTGATTTTAAGAAATGTTAAATATCTATGATACATTTAGTAGAATTTGACTTAAAAAATTACGTTAGGTTAGGTGAAGTTTTTAAGTTGGGTTAGGTTAGATTTTTAAGTTAGGTTAGGTGAGGTTTTGAAGATAAGTTAGATTAGGTTAGATGAAGTTTTTAAGTTAGGTTTGTTTCAAAAATAAAATTTTTTGCATAATTTTCAGTGAAGAAAATATATACGCAGTACTTTACCACGAAGCCAGACCTCTCTGTCGATGTCCACTGCATGTGGCCTGGTGCTCCGAGGTATGGGCTAACATCGTCTAGGTCCGACTAGGCGCCCATACTTATCTGTGGTCTATATATAGCAGAATTTACCTAAAAAAATGTGTTAATTTTAGCTAGGTTAGTTGAGGTGTCCATGTTAGTTTTGGGCCAAAAATAAAAAGCTTTATATCATTATTAATGAAAAAACATAGCTATCAATCTCTAAATTATATATTATATATATATATATATATATATATATATATATATATATATATATATATATATATATATGTATTTTGTCTTTAAATAAAGTTTATAGAAAATATAGGGTGGTAGGAGAAAATTTTGAAACAGCTTCAGGAGAACTTTGAGTTTTCCCTGAAGCAAGTTCATTCTTTCTCTGAGGATGAGGGTCCCCAGGACAGTTCCAAAGGTGGTACCTCAATATATATATATATATATATATATATATATATATATATATATATATATATATATATATATATATATATATATATATACATATATATCTTTCTTTCTTTCAACACGTCGGCCGGCTCCCACCGAGGCAGGGTTGCCCAAAAGAAAAAACGAAAGTTTCTCTTACATTTAGTAATATATTCAGGAGGAGTTACTAGCCCCTTGCTCCCGGCATTTTAGTCGACTCTTACGACACGCAAGGCTTAAGGAGGAAAAATTCTGTTCCACTTCCCCATGGAGATAAGTGGGAATAAGAACAAGAACTAGTAAGAAAATAGAAGAAAACCCAGAGGGGTGTGTATATATATGCTTGTACCTGCATGTGTAGTGTGACTGAAGTGTAAATAGAAGTAGTAAGACGTACCTGAAATCTTGCATGTTTATGAGACAGAAAAAAGACACCAGCAATCCTACCATCATGTAAAACAATTACAGGCTTTCGTTTTACACTCACTTGGCAGGACGGTAGTACCTCCCTGGGTGGTTGCTGACTACCAACCTACTACTTTTATCATCACTCCATCACTGTCTTGCCAGAGGCGTGCCTAGACCACAGTTCAAAAACTGGCACTGCAGTGCAGGCCGGTTAGCAGGCCGGTTAGCAGGCCGGTTAGCCAGACTCAAGTCTGGCTAACCGGCTTCCCCGATTCCCTTCATAAATGTTTCTTTGCTCACACTAAACAGCATGTCAAGTCATAACCATTTGCCTTCACGTTCATGCACGCTTGCTGGAACTCCAAGCCCCTCGCACACCAAAACCTCCTTTACCCCATTCTTCCATCCTTTCCTTGCACTACAGATTTATATGCCCTCTAAGTCATTCTGTTACAGTCTAAATGTCCGAATCACCTAAACAACTCATCCCTCTGGATAATACTTTTAGAAGCCCCGAACCTCTTCCTAATCTTCAAGCTACGGATTCACTGCATTATATTCACAGCACACATTGCCCTCAGACACGACATCACTGCCTCCAGCCTTCTCTTTGCTGCAACATTCACCACCCATGATTCACACCCATATACGAGCATTGGTACCACTATACTCTCCCTCATTCCCCTCTTTGCATCCATTGGATAACGTTCTTTGTCTCTGCAGACTTCTCAGTGCACCATTAAACTTTTTCCCCCTCATCAATTATATGATTCACCTCATCTTTCATAGACCCATCTGCTGACACATCCACTCTCAAATATCTGAATACATTCACCTCCTCCATACTCTCTTCCTCCAGTCTGATATACACAAATTTTCGCTTGTCTTATATGGCAAGAAGAGCGTTGCTATTTAAGCCAAAATCGCAAGTTTTACCTAATCGGCACGACATATATATATATATATATATATATATATATATATATATATATATATATATATATATATATATATATATATATATATACACACACACACACACAAGGATATGCAACATCTGCCACATTGCTTCCCTATCCACCCTATCATATGCCTTTTCCAAATCCATAAATTCAATGAAAACCTCTTTATGGTTTACTGTAAACACTTGGTCTACATATCCTCTACCCTTCCTAAATCCTCCTGGATCAGCTGCGATCCTGCTCTATGTTTTACTCATTTTTTCAATGATAAATCTACCAAACACTTACCAGCTATACTCAACAGGTTTATTTCCCTATAATAATTACTCTTGTGTCCCCTCCTCTCTGTCAGTCCCTAGGTACCTTCCATTCTCACATACATTTATTAAATAAAAGCATCAACTATTCCGAAACTATATCCCTACCTGCTTTTAACATTTGTCTTAATCCCATCAATTCCAGATACTTTGCCCCTTTACATTCTATCCACAGCTTCATGTACCTCCCTCTACACACACATCTGGCTCTTCCGAACTCCTACCTCCCACGAAATCGCAGCTTCCATATCTACATCAACATTTAACAGTTCCTCAGAATATTCCCTCCATCTTCCCGATACCTCCAACTCTCCATGTAATAACTCTCCTCTCGTATTTTAACTGTCAAATCGATTCGTTATCTAGGCTTTCTTAACTTATTATTATTCCAAAACTTTTTCTTATTCTCAGAAAAATTTGTTGACAGTTTGTGATCCACTCTCTCATTTGCTCTCCTTTTACATTCTTCACCACTCTCTTAACCTCTCTTTTTTTTCCCTCCGTATACTCCTCTCTCCTAATAACCCCTTCAATGATGTTCTTTTCTTTTTTAAGAAAAAATAAATGCTCAACACTACACCAGTCGATGAGCTTGCCAGATGAACGTAAATTCACAAATGGAGGGAGTTCCTCCCGACGGTGATGCTATTCCGATGCTTCGACAAATATTTCTTTATTTCCTTGCCGGTCTCTCCAATGTACATTAAATAATAATAATAATAATAATATAATATCTTTATTTCTACAAGTACATGCACAAGGTATATAGTTCTAGCTGACATCAATGACATACTACTATATAGAAAGCTGCTTGTTATGCAGAGCATTTCGGGCAAATTAGGTCAGTTTTGTCCCAGGATGCGACCCACACCAGTCGACTAACACCCAGGTAACCATTTTACTGATGGGTGAACATGGACAGCAGGTGTATTTTGGAAACACGTCCTAGTGTTTTCCAGCCGTACCGGGGATCGACCGCCGGACCTCAGCGTGTGAGCTGAGTGTGATGGTTTATACTGAATGATTTAGAAACAACCAGTGAAGGGTTTCGACAGGCTATAAAAGATGGCGACTTCTTTTACGCAACAATACATACGTGAAATTGACTTTTGTATCCTTTATTAGCAGTCCAGTGTAAACCATAACGAATAATGATATACTGTAGGTGGTACAAGGAGTCGGTTGATGCAGCAAAATCTTTCTTCAATAACTTTAATACTAGATGTCTGATAACAGTGTTGATGTCTGCCATCTTAAAAGATGGCAGACGCTGAAGAAAGACGACAAATGATAATTTAATAAAAAAAACATTTCTAGCAGGAAAACTTTTGTTTTACGACGTTTTACCCACAAAGGCTTTATCACCTACTGTGGGTGAAACGTTGTATGATAAAGGTTTTCTCTCTTTAAGTGAAAAAAAAATCTTCACCAGAACCTCATCCCAACACTCCGAGTGGGATTACTCTCATGTGGGATTACTCTCATGTGGGATTACTCTCTCATCTGAGCAGAACAGTCGCTATAACACACTTCAGTATATAAAATGGCTTAGATACGCTGATAAAATATTTACAAGATGGAGAGATCTGTGGAAGCTTGTGGTCTTCCATTGAGGGAATAACGTATTACTGAACAACGCGGAATACTTCCCTTGGTTCTTCACGTTGACCTTAAATATTATTGAAACAAATTTTTATCAGTTAAATTTCCATAGGCAACAGGAGCCTACTCCTTAAAAAAAAATTGACATTTCTTTACAATGAGGCATTTAGGTATATAGCATGGATGACAAATAAGATAAAAGAAAAAGAAAAATTACTTAAGTTACCCATATAAATTAAGTAAATGGTGAATGAAAATTTTCGAAAGTAAAAACACAGGGAAGGGGGAAGCAAAAGTGTTTATAAAATACCCTGTATGGATTGTGATGATATGTACCAGATAAAAAAGACTGCGTCATAAAAATTGTCAGTGAGATAAGAAGAGAAAAGCTCTAAGTTACTTACATATATAAAACAGAAGAATAACAAATTCATTGGGAGAATTCTACATTTACCCAGAAACTGCAGTCATAAAAAAATAATAGAATTATTTAATATGCCAAATTTCAACATTTGTTTTGATTAGTGTATACTGGATGCAGTGATCATGTTTATGGGCTATTTGCTGTACGTTTCTCATCATTTTTTCGTTTGGAGCATAAGCGACTTTGTTCTAACAGAGAGAAGGTGCCTTCATCCCCTCATGTTAAAATCCTCACTGAATCCAGCAAGCAGCAAGCCAGTGGACGCTGCTGTTGTGATCCACCAAGGGTCAAGTAACTACTCCACCCTAACGTGTTTTTAATACACAGTCTTGATTATACAATATAGAATGTACCGATTTTTAAGTTGCCCTGAGCCACATAAGTGTGGGAAGAGCCACAATTTTATAACTGAGCTGGAAAGTGATATTTGGTGTCGCAAGTCAGTGGGCAGACCTAGTGTGCTCCAGGCGACGGTGCCACATGTGTCACCCAAGAAAGATAATACAGTGAAATAAATGTGTGACCAGTGAAATAACTACAGTGGAAGTGGATATACGCCAGGGCATCACACCGAGTTGGACAGTCTACAGGCTGCTACACCTGGAGAGAGTTCCGGGGGTCAACACCCCCGAGGCTTGGTCTGTGACCAGGCCTCATGGTGGATCAGGGCCTGATCCAGCAGGCTGTTACTGTTGGCCGCACGTAACCCAACGTACTACATCGCAAGTATCTCACGTATGCGAGGTTTTCGGGGCGTCGTGTGAGTTCCAATTAACCGCCAAGCTGTTTGTGAAGAGTCCAACTCTCCTAGTACGATAAAGAATAGGATATCAAGTACTCAATAACGAATAGCAACTGGTAATTTATAGTAGAACAGGGCGAGCAGACAGGTGTCTATTAGACTAGGAAGAAGGAAAAGCATAGAAGACATAAAATAGTAGGTGATTGTGGGTCAGGTCAGGTGGGTGTGGGTCAAGGCAGGTAAAGGAGCACTGTTGACCACGTGTCACACAAAGAAGGGTCAGAGGAGACATGATAACGACATACAAAATACTGCGGGGAATTGACAAGGTAGACAGTGACAGGATGTTCCAGTGAGGGAACACAGAAACAAGGGGACACAACTGGAAGCTGAAGACTCAGATGAGTCAAAGGGATGTTAGGAAGCATTTCTTCAGCCACAGAGTAGTCAGGAAGTGAAATAGTCTAGAGAAAGATATAGTGGAGGCAGGAACCATACATAGTTTTAAGACAAGGTATGGTAAAGCTCATGGAGCAGGGAGAGCAGAGACCCAGTAGCGGACAGCGAAGAGGCGGGGCCAGGAGCTGAGTCTCGACCCCTGCAACCACAATTAGGTGAGTACAATTAGGTGAGTACACACTCATACACCATAACACACAATCCCTCCCACTATTTTTCACACACTTAATAAACCCACAGTCATATAGTTCTACACACGCACACACACATACACACACACACACACACGTTCACACCCACATTTAGACCACACGCAATTCCCACACATGTACAGACCCCCACACACACTCCCCCGCATCCTCCCTCCACTGATCCCCCTTTTCTCTTTCACCTTCCTTCTTCTTCCCCCTCTCCCTCTTCCATTCTCTCTCCCTCTCTGCCTCTCCCTCCTCATCTCTCTCCCCATATTCTCCCTTCTTTCCCCCTCCACACCTCTCTCCCATTTCGCCACTGTCTCAAGCTTCCTCCTCTCCCTCCCTCCGCCCCCACACATACTCAGACAAACACACCACAAACAACCACACAGAAATACATAAGTTTTTCAATCTGTAGCAACCCAAAAAAAAATGGGTTGCCAGAGAGCAGGACGGAAAAAACAGGGGACTGGAGGATTAGTCTGGGAAGTAAAATTGGGTAGCAGAGCTCATGAAAGGGAACATGAGTGGGGAAGGAAGCTAGAAGAGCTTAGCATGAAAATAGAGGAGAGGATAGCTGCAGAGAGCAGGAAGTGAGAGATGCAAGTCACAGCAGCTGAGGCTTAGATTCAGAGATTAGAAGAGGAACTGAAAAATCTAAAACAGCCTAAAGAACTAAAGAGCAATGTGGGAATGACATCAGAAACTGCTACCTCAGTCACAAACAAGGGGACTGAAGGGAATGAAGGAGTGAAACAGTATGCAGAGGCCCTATCAGACCATTGTGGAGCCCAAGAAAAAAAGAGGATCACATCAGGAACAATCGAGGGGACTGTAGAAAATTAAAGAGCTAAGCTGTACGTAGAGGCCCTAACAGACCACAGCAGTGCCCAGGGAAAGCTGAGAAGGGAAAATGACAAACCACTGGGCCCAGGGACAACAGATAGTGAGGAGATTGAAGAAAGGAAAGCTGCAATGGATACAACTAAATCGAATCAAGGGATACATAGGGATATGCTGTGGGAGAATGAAAGGGAGAGATCAGTCTTTGTTTATGGGCTCCAGGAAGCTGAAGGGGAAACTTACGGATCAAGAAGACAAGGGGAGAAAAAAGCGATTGAAAGCATCATGAAAGCAATAGGAGAAGATGATATGACCCAGCTGGCAAAAAAAATTCTGAGAATAGGGGGATCTTCAAGGCAGAAGCAGCTCGAAACAGAATCGTGCAGGAGAAAGCAAGACCAAGGGACATGTCGGCATACTGGAGGGTGTATCTCGACCATGACAGAACACGAGAAGAAAGGCAGAAACTGAAAGAGAGGGTACAAAGACGAAAGGAGGGAAGAGAAGTGAAGATGGAGATGGACAGGAGAACCCAGACTCAGGAGGAAGATCAAATACAACCTCCCTCACAACCATCTACAGAAACCCCCCAACCAGGACATCCCCAATGCAACCAAACATTCTAACCCAAAACACGCATGCCATGCCCAATTCCCCCATCCACCTCATTTCAAACTCCACCTCCACAGCAACTACCCATAGTTCCTCATGAGGTCTCCCGCTTTTCCAACCCCAATGTACCCCCAGACCACAGTTTTAGAAAATAAGTTGAAGGTTTGGTATACAAATGCAATGTGAGGAGTGGCATGAAAGAATCAAGGAGACATCTCCCGACATAATAGCACTCACAGAAACGAAACTCACCAGGATGATAACAGATGCAATCTTTCCACCCGGTTATCAAATCCTGCAGAAAGATGGTGGGAGCAGAGGGGAGGAGGAGTTGCACTGCTCATTGAAAACCGATGGGGATTTGAGGAAATGGATGGAATGGGCGAAAGGGACTACATAGTAGGAACTATCCAGTCTGAGGGCCATAAGGTGGTAATTGCATAAGGTGGTAACCCGCCACAGAATTGCAGGAGGTCAAGAGAAGAATACGAAGAGAGCAAGAGAGCAATGGTAGACACACTAGCCGAGGTGGCCAGAATAACTCACATGGGCAAAGCAAAGTTACTAGTTATGGGTGATTTCAATCACAAGGAGATTGATTGGGAAAACCTGGAGCCCCATGGGGGTGCCGAAACATGGAGAGCCAAGATAATGGATGTGGTACTGGAAAACCTCATGCATCAACATCTTAGAGATGCTACCAGAGAGAGAGGTGAGGATGATCCAGCAAGACTGGACCTAGTATTCACCTTGAGTAGTTCGAATATCGAAGATATTACGTACACGTACGTAAGGCAACTTGGAGCTAGTGGTCATGTGGTTCTGTGTTTTGATTACATAGTTGAGCTACAAGTGGAGAGGGTAGCAGGAATAGGACGGGAAAAACAAAACTACAAAAGGGGAAACTACATAGGCATGAGGAACTTCCTGCAAGACGTTCAGTCGGAGAGAGAATTGGCAGGAAAACCAGTAAAAGAAATGATGTATTATGTGAAAACAAAATGCAAGGAGGCAGAGGAGAGGTTTGTTCCCAAGGGAAACATAAATAATGGGAAGACCAGAACGAGTCCTTGGTTCACCCAAAAGTGTAGGGAGGCAAAATCTATATGCACTAGAGAATGGAAAAAGTACAGAAGTCAAAGGACCCAGGAAAATAAAGAGATTAGCCAAAGAGCCTGAAACGAATATGCATAGATAAGAAGGGAGGCTCAGCGACAATACGAAAATGACATAGCATCGAAAGTCAAGTCTAACCCGAAGCTGTTGTATAGCCACATCAGGAGGAAAACAACAGTAAAGGACCAGGTAATCAGGCTGAGGAAGGAAGGTGGAGAGTTCACAAGAAACGACCAAGAGGTATGTGAGGAGCTCAACATGAGATTTAAAGAAGTATTTACAGTGGAAACAGGAAGGACCCCACTAAGTCAGAATAGGGAGGTGCACCAACAAGGCCTACACCAACAAGTGCTGGATGAAATACACACAACCGAGGAGGAAGTGAAGAAGCTGCTCCGTGGGTCCTTAGAGAGGGAGCAGAGATGCTGTGTGTGATCCTAACAAAAATCTTTAACACATCCATTAAAACTGGGCACCTACCTGAGGTATGGAAGATGGCGAAAGTAGTCCCAATCTTTAAGAAAGGAGACAGACACTAGGCATTAAACTACAGACCTGCGTCACTGACGTGTATAGTATGCAAAGTCATGGAGAAGATCATCAGGAGGAGAGTGGTGGAGCACCTAGAAAAACACAAGCTTATAAACGACGACCAGCACGGTTTCAGGGAAGGTAAATCCTGTGTCACAAACCTACTGGAGTTTTATGGCAAGGTAACGGAAGTAAGACATGAGACAGAGGGGTGGGTAGACTGCATTTTTTGGACTGCAAAAAGGCTTTCGACACAGTTCCTCACAAGAGGTCAATGCCAATGCTAGCAGATCAGGCACGTATAACAGGAAAGACACTGCAATGGATCAGAGAATATCTGACAGGGAGGCAACAACTAGGTGTCAGAGTGGGCGCCTGTGATGAGTGGGTTCCACAGGGGTCAGTCCTAGGACCTGTTCAGTTTTTGGTGTATGTGAATGACAAACGGAAGGGATAGATTCAGAAGTGTACCTGTTTGCAGATGATGTGTAGTTAATTAGAAGAATTAAATCGGTCGAGGATCAGGCAGGACTACAAAGAAACCTGGACAGGCTTCAAGCCTGGTCAAGCAACTGGCTCCTTGAATTTAACCCCACCAAATGCAAAGTCATGAAGATCGGGGAAGGGCAAAGAAGACCGCAGAGTATAGTCTAGGTGGCCAAAGACTGCAAACCTCACTCAAGGAAAAAGATCTTGGGGTGAGTATAATACCAAGCACATCTCCTTAGGTGCACATCAACCAGATAACTGCTGCAGCATACGGGCGTCTGGCAAACCTGAGAATAGCGTTCCGATACCTCAGTAAGGAATCATTCAAGACTCTGTACACCATATACGTCAGGCCCATATTGGAGTAAGCAGCACCAGTTTGGAATCCACACCTGGTCAAGCACGTCAAGAAATTAGAGAAAGTGCAAAGGTTTGCAACAAGACTAGTCCCAGAGTTAAGGGGATTGTCCTACGACGAAAGGTTAAGGAAAATCGGCCTGACTACACTGGAGGACAGGAGGATCAGGGAAGACATGATAACGACATATAAAATGCTACGAGGAATTGACAAGGTGGACAAAGACTGGATGTTCCAGAGATGGGACACAGAAACAAGGGGTCACAGTTGAAAGTTGAAGACTCCGATGAGTCAAAGTGATGTTTGGAAGTATTTCTTCAGTCATAGAGTTGCCAGGAAGTGGAATAGCCTAGAAAGTGACGTAGTGGAGTCAGGAACCATACATAGTTTTAAGACGAGGTTTGATAAAGTTCATGGAGCAGGGAGAGAGAGGACCTAGTAGCAATCAGTGAAGAGGCGGGGCCAGGAGCTATGAATCGACCCCTGCAACCACAAATAGGCGAGAACACACACACACACACACACACACACACACACAGAGGAGCTGTGACTCGACCCCTACAACCACATACAGGTGAGTACACACAGATTCAAAGACAGACAAACATAAGTCAGCGAACTGGTTCTCACAGTCCCATCATCAAGGACTACTCACATGTATGCACATATGTACACACACACAAATGTACATACACTTGAAGGGTGTAATATACACATGAGGGACATACAGACAGGAATACAGGTAATATACGCTCACAGGAAGCAAGGTGTGACTCGGGACAGGGGCTCAGGGTATTTCCGTATTAAAGTGTACACACACATTACACCGCTCTGCTAACTTTGTGAGTGTGTGTGTGTGTGTGTGTGTGTGTGTGTGTGTGTGTGTGTGTGTGTGTTGTCTGTCTGTCTGTCTGTCTGTCTGTCTGTCTGTCTGTCTGTCTGTCTGTCTGTCTGTCTGTCTGTCTGTCTGTGTGGGTACAGGGGTCGTGTACCAACAATTAACTTCTTGCCCCACTTCTAGACTAACAATCGACCACCACGGATTTCAGCATCTGTCACTACCATACAGTATTTTCTCCGGAATCATTATTTACAATTTGCGCCCAGATCATCTTGACATTCATTCCACAATCTTTTTTTTAACCCTATGACTAAAGAAGCATTTCCTACCATCTCTGGCACTCATCTTTTTAGCTGCCCTGTATGACCCCATGTCCCAACTTTCAAGCACTCCCTCTCTCACCTTCAAACTTCTTAATGCCTCTGAGTACCTTGTATGTCATGATCATGTTTTCATCTGATCTTCTCTACTCTAGGTTCGTTAGGAACATTTTTTGAGCCTTTTCTCATGGAGAATCTTCCTCAATTACGGAACTAGTCTGGTTGCGAACCTTCGGACTTTCTCGTACTTCTGTACTTGCTGGTCATGGTATAGACACTAGGCTGGTACAGAATACACTAGGAAGAGACTGACTTACTGTGTGGTGTATAGTGCTCTTAACGAATTTTATTTAGGGTCCTAAAAACAATTCCTAAATAAGTGAGCCTTCAATATGCTGCTGATATAAAGCTGTTTCAGTATCCCTCAGGCAAGAATGTCAATATAATCTTCACTTCTCCGTCTTTTCTTCTCTGATTTTTTAAGGTTGCTTTCATTCCAATCTGTACTGTGTCACAGGTCATTTTGCGCTCTCTCCAGTTACCACCACCATGCATGTGTTGGGGTTGAATTCCAGTAGCTAATTCTTTGACCATGCAAGCAATCCGTTTAAGTCATCTCGTTGTGTTGACCATACTTCTCTTCCATTTAAAATAATTTCATTATCCTTACGTCATTCGTGAAAAGCAATGGATGCGTAACTGTACTCACCTAGTTGTACTCACCTAGTTGTGGTTGCAGGGGTCGAGACATAGCTCCTCTGTGTGTGTGTGTGTGTGTGTGTGTGTGTGTGTGTGTGTGTGTGGAGTTAAAGTTGGGTGAAAGGGAATGTAGTGACGGTGTTAGAACGAAGGTATGCCCGTGGAATTACTTTCATGAACCATCGTTAAACCCTTAAGGGTCAAAAAGTGCCTGGAAAACTGAGGGCAGGTAATCAAGTTTGTTGCCGAGAAAGGAAAGAGTAACTTCCTTTCCTTGCATCAAGAGCCTTGCACGAGCATTAAGACCCCTCTCTAGAATGTTGATCTAGGAAGAGCGGATTCCTTGTGATGAACTTGGTCACTAGGGTAGAGAAGTGAGCCAGTGTGTATTCATCTATTTGTACTCACTTATTTGAGGTTCGAAGGGTCGAGTCGTAGCTCCTGGCCCTGTCTCTTCTCTGGTCGCTACTAGGTCCACTCTATCCCTGCTCTCAGAGCCTTGTCGTACTTTTCCTTAAAGTTATGTATGGGTTCTGCCTCCACTACATCATTCTCCAGATTGTTCCACTTTATAACAACTCTGTGACTGAAGAAATACTTCCTAACATCCCTGTGATTTATGTGAGTTTTCAACTTCTGATTGTCACCACTTGTTGCTGTGTCTCATTTCTGAAGTATTCTGGCCCTGTCCACCTTGTCAATTCCTCACTGTATTTTATACGTCATTGTCATGTCTTCACTACCCTTCCTTTCATCCAATGTTGTGTGTGGTGAGTGTGTGTGTGTGAGTGTGTGTGTTTTACCTATTTACGAGGAGTTGACATGTATGAAAGCTGGTTAGTGTGTGAGGGAGAGAGATTTATATTTTAATATTATTTGCAAGTGTTAGCTGATGACGGATGGCAGCCTGTCAAATGTTTGCAAACATAAGGGCACATCGACCCTCCCTACACAAGCAATGACAATTACAGTAAATATGTTTTTCTGGGGCCTAGAGCAGCTGATGATACATTAGCAATAAGAGACTGACTAGTGGAGACATCCCCAGACACTAGCAATAAGAGAGACTGACCACGAAGAGGTGATTACAGATGTGATTTTCTCAGAGGAATATCAAATAATGAGAAAGTGTATTTTTGGGGTCTAAAAGGACTAGTCTATTTTACATTATTCCTTATAGGGATAAATTCATTTGGTAATGGCACTGTGTGACTGTGTTGGATTTCGAGAGAGAGGAATGAAATTGTGTAAGAATGGGAGATTTTGTGAGGGAGTGAGCTTGTGAGCTTTTTTCAGGTATTTCCATTTCCATTTATCTCTGGAATTAATCTGGTAGCGAATCTCTGGAATCTCTGGAAATGTTTCTTTTATGGGAAGGGGGAAGAGTGAGGCAGAGGTTCATCCTATGCTATATACTCCTGATGGGGTCTGACATATGTAATGTAAAGGGCTCTGAAGAAATTTTTGTTGAAGTTTCCAGCCTCTGTCTCCTTTATTTGTATTTCGTATCATTCATTCTCCTTCTTTCCCCGATTTTCATAGCGAGCCATCTGTCTCCTGGTTGGAAAACTGATGATTTCCTCGACCTCCCTGTTTACAGCCCCTCGACTTTGTTGACCTCTTGATCTAAGTGTCGATTCTAACTGTTTTTCTTTAGAAAATTCTTTCAACAGACTTTCAGCCTACCTGCAGGTGCGCCATTCAGTGCTGTTCTGCTGGAACCACTTGAAACCTAGAGATTTCCTTCCTTATTCCCTCTTCGGTCACCTGGATCCGTTAATTTGACGACACACTCATCATAACTGCCAGGTGATTCAACGTCTTGGCACCCTAACACATAATCAACCAGGCTGAACCTTCCATCAAATTTACACTCGAAGAGGAAGTCGAAAGTACCTTTCTGATGACGAGCTGCGCTTAAGAGTCTACCACAAACCCACCAACAAACAGGATCTTCTCCACTTCTACTCGCTCCACGACACCAAGACCAAACACATCGTCATCATAGACTTCCTCCTAACTGTTCTCCTTATCTGAAACAGAATATTTTTTCTCCAACAAATCTTTTCTTAACTTCACAAACCTCGTCATTTCATGAGGAACTGCAGGCGTCGTGCACACAACATTTCAACTCACCTAGGCAACACACCACTGAAAGAAGATACACAATCCTCCCTAACAATGTTAAATATATCTCCAGCGTTCTCTCCAACACCAGATTCCAATTATCCATCACTGCCTTCACTACGACCAAAAACATCACCAGTAAGGGACACAGCCAAGTCAAAACCTAGGCAGGGGTAAACGCACTCCTTTGAAAATACTGTGACGAATTATACGTGGGCGAAACTTCAGCCCTCCACGCCTCATGAGCACAGATATGGTAGAAGAAAGAAGCACTTGAATAATGCCTGTACTTAACACATGAACTCTCACAAGCACTTGATCAGTTACAACAGCACGCGGCTCATTGTCAAAGAGGACACTCAGAGACGCAGGATCCTCCACTCACCACACATCAGTATGTCAAACATTTTCAACCTGGCCAACAACTTCTGCTCTGTAACATAGCTGAGCCTCTTGAAAGGAACTTCTAGATCAGCCTCTCACATAACAAAATTGGGCCTTACGGCAGGCCTATTGACTCATGCTGAGTGGGTTCTTTTCAAAATCCCGCCCGGATCAATCGTATACTGGTTTTCGGTTTTTAAAAGCTAATCAAGGTTTTTACGCTTAACACAATCTGAATCTGCACCTCACTGCCCTTATTATTGATACAGTATATGCTCATGCATTATTTCATTTGTGGCCTGTAAAAGCCCAAGGCTTGGCCGAAACGTTGTCATTAAAATACTGCATTTGTTTCTGTTCCCATTCCGTAATCTACTTGTAGAGGGTGATATTCAATAACCTCCTGGCTGACTATTCCCACAGACTGTTCATGTCTTAAACTAGCCTTTCCCTACCATTTCCGATATTTATTCTCCTTATTATCTTTACGTCGTCCGCAAACGACGTAAACATCAGGCAAATCGTCTACTAATAGCATTAATATTACCGGTCATAGTACGGAACCTTGTGGGACACTACCCGTCACGTTCGTCTCTCCTAACAAGTCTTCCCAGACCATCACTCCCACTCTCCTTCCGCACAGTTATTCCTTGATCCAGCATAGTACGTATCCATTTACCCTACCTGTGCTTATAGCCTGGGAACTAGCCTATTGTTGGGAAACTAACCTTTTCTTATTTTGCTAATGAATTTTCTTAGGAAATTCCAAACATCTATTTCTTAAATGTTTTTGTAATCTTACAAAAACTATTTTTGTTAAATTAGGTTAGGTTAGGCGAGGTTTGGTGAAATTGTTCTAGAGTAATATATGTTACGCTAGGTTAGGATGGATTTGGTTAGGTTAGGATAAATAAACTTAATGGAGCTTATACTTAGCCACAAAGAAGCAAATTAAAAAAAAAATGCAGGTGACGTTTGACAACAAGGCGGCCGATGGTAACCAGGAAATGTCGCAATCTACTCGATTATCAGTTCAGAAATAAGCTGTCCAACCATCCCTCTGTTTCCTGTTTAATCTGTCTTACATTGTCGTTGAATTCTACTAAAAATAGTCAATAGGATTTGCTTTCCCTTGTGTGGGAAAGTGAGCATCTACTGGGAAGTAGTTTTGTGATGGGAAGTAGATTTGTATATTGTAGTGTTGTGTGGGAAAGGGAGTATGAAAGGCAGTCGCCTTGGGGTACGTGGGCTTACGTGTGTTTGATTATCTATTAATAATTACGTATTTGAGTTTGTCTGGCTGTGCTCCAGCTCTTGGTCTCACTGTTCTACTAATTCCACTTCTTTATTACCCTTATGTCGAAGAAGTAATTTTTTTTTGTCTTTGTGCCTCATTTAAGTAATCTGAAACAGTTTTTTATGTCTTATTTCATTGATGAAAAGCTGATTCTGGGTATACCCTGAAATATTTTGTATGTAGTGATCATATCCCCTCGTGATCTTCGTTCTTCCGGTGACAGAATAAACTGCTGTGTGCAGTCAGACTCTCCTTCGAACTGTAATAACTTTTGGACGGTCGTATACCTTCCAGTTACTGCCCCCAACTTTAAAAAATATATTTTGTGAGAAAAATGTTTCTTTTAGAAAACCTATCTCAATTTTTTCACATGCTATTTAGTCGGAGGAAAATAATGAGGACATATGATAAAAATGCTAAAAAAAACTATGACGATATCGTCATAGTTTCTTAGCACTGCATCAGACCGGAATAATAGACTAGCTCTTACACTGAAAGTTTATTTAAATGTCTACAACATCTCATAAAATTCCTTTTCAGTGAAATTCTTATGACCTAATGAAATGAATTTCCCCACATCATTCATGAGCCTGTTCACCCCCTCCCCCCATCACTTCCTGTTTATAAGATTGTTTGTTATTGTTGTTATCCTGAAGCGCGATAACTGTTTCCTTATTTGCACACCTTATTTGCACACCTTATTTGCACACCTTATTTGCACACCTTTTTTGCCCACTACCTCGTTGTCGCTGTTAACTCTCTTCATTTTCGACTTATTAATAAAGAACTTGAGTTCGTAAAAAATACATCTGTTATAAAATATACTTATGGTAACTGTATTATCACTGTATTATCACTTTGCAGTATATATGTAACTTTTCTTTATTTATTAATTTTGGGTAAGCCCTATATATATATATATATATATATATATATATATATATATATATATATATATATATATATATATATATATATACCTACCTGCCACACTCCTTAGCCGAAGGGGGTGGAGCTGCCAGCCACAGGGAGACCCAGAAGACCCGCAAATATGAAGACCTTCCCTCTTGCTATAACTTCATCCCAATAGGGTCGGAGACCCATGGAGCATGGGGCAAGTGTGCTCTAAAGTTTCTCAAGGAGCTGGGTGGAAAACTCATCATAGAAACCAAGGACCACAGGGCGACCAGCTTCCTCTTTCAGAGACTCAGTGTTGCGATCCAGAGGGAAAATGCCTCCAGTATTCTGGGCACGCGGCCCACTGCCGGGGAGTTGGACGAAGTATTTGACATGTAGCTCTGAGTTGTTATCTATGTTGTATATATATATATATATATATATATATATATGTCGTGCCGATTAGGTAAAACTTGGGATTTTGGCTTAAATAGCAACGCTCATCTTGCCATATAAGACAAGCGAAAATTTGTGTATGCAATAATTTCGCCAAAATCATTCTGAACATAACGAAAAAAATATATTTCATTGTGTTTGTTTATTATTAAATTAATGTTAACGTATCTAAAATATATTTAGTTGGGTTAGGCTAAATTAAATTGCGCTTGTTGTAATAAGGTTAGGTAGGTTTTCAAAGTTTCTCTTGGTACAAAATTATAAATTCTTACATTAACATAAATTAAAAAAAATATATATTTAAACGTGTAAGAGAAAATTTTAGAAAGGACTTAATTTTAGATGAGTTCTTGCTAATTGACCAGTTTTACCTAATCGGCACGACATATATATAGGATAAATAAGTATACAAGATATGATATAGGGTGTAATGACAGTAGTTTGTTGGACTACGTATTGGTAGATAAAAAACTGTTTTGTAGACTTCAGGATGTACATGTTTATAGAGGGGCCATGGATATATCAGATCACTTTTTAGTTGTAGCTACAGTGAGAGTAAAAGGTAGATGGGATAAAATGAAAATGGAAGCAGCAAGTAAAAGAGAGGTGAAGGTTTATAAACTAAAGGAGGAGGCGGCTAGGGTAAGACATAAACAACTGTTAGAGGACAGATGGGCTAGTGTGAGTATAGGCAGTGGGGTAGAAGATGTATGGGGTAAGTTTAAGAATATAGTGTTAGTGTTCAGCAGAAGTTTGTGGTTATAGGAAAGTGGGTGCGGGAGAGAAGAAGAGCGATTGGTGGAGTGATAATGTAAAGAGAGAGTATTATGAGAGAAAAACTTAGCATATGAGAGGTTTTTACAAAGTAGAAGTGATGTAAGGAGGGAGGAGTATATGGAGAGAAAAAGAGAGGTTAAGAGAGTGGTGAATCAAAGTAAAAAGAGAGCAAATGAGATAGTGGGTGAGATGTTATCAACAAATTTTGTTGAAAATAAGAAAAAGTTTTGGAGTGAGATTAATAAGTTGAGAAAGCCTAGGGAACAAATGGATTTGTGGTTAAAAATAGGAGAGGAGAGTTATTAAACGGAGAGTTAGAGGTATCGGGAAGATGGAGGGAATATTTTGAGGAATTGTTAAATGTTGATGAAGATAGGGAAGCTGTGATTTCGTGAATAGAGCAAGGAGGAATAACATCTTATAGGAGTGTGGGGGAAGTGCGTGGGGCAGTGGGAAGAATGAAAAGGGGTAAAACAGCTGGGATTGATGGGATAAAGATATAAATGATAAAATCAGTTGAGGATATAGTTTTGGAGTGGTTAGTGTTTTTATTTAATAAATGTATGGAAGAAGGTAAGGTACCTAGGGATTGGCAGAGAACATGCATAGTTCCTTTGTATGAAGGCAAAGGGGACAAAAGAGAGTGTAAAAATTATAGGGGAGTAAGTCTGTTGAGTATACCTGGTAAAGTGTATTGAAGAGTTATTATTGAAAGAATTAAGAGTAAGACGGAGAGAAGGATAGCAGATGAAGAAGGAGGCTTTAGGAAGAGTAGTGGGTGTGTAGACCAAGTGTTTGCAGTGAAACATATAGGTGAACAATATTTAGATAAGAGTAAAGAGGTTTTTGTGGTATTTATGGATTTGGAAAAGGCGTATGATAGGGTGGATAGGAAGGCAATGTGGCAGATGTTGCAAATGTATGGAATAGGAGGTAGGTTACTGAAAGCAGTGAAGAGTCTTTACGAGGATAGTGAGGCTCAGGTTAGAGTATGTAGGCGAGAGCTAAATTATTTCCTAGTAAAAGTAGGCCTTAGACAGGGATGTGTGATGTCACCATGGATGTTCAAAATATTTATAGATGGAGTTCTAAGAAAAGTGAATGCTCGGGTGTTGGCAAGAGGTGTGGGGTGAAAAAATCAAGAATCTAACACAAAGTGAGAGTTGTCACAGCTGCTTTTTGCTGATGACACTGTGCTTTTGGGAGATTCTGAAGAGAAGTTGCAAAGGTTGGTGGATGAGTTTGGTAGGGTATGTAAAAGAAGGAAATTAAAAGTGAATATAGGAAAGAGTAAGGTGATGAGGATAGAAAATTAGGGAACGGAAGATTGGATATCAGATTTGAGAGAGTATGGAGGAGGTGAATGTATTCAGATATTTGGGAGTGGACATGTCAGCAGATGGGTCTATGAAAAATGAGGTAAATCATAGAATTGACGAGGGCAAAAGGTGAGTGGTGCACTGAGGAGTTTGTGGAGACAAAGAACTTTATCCAAGAAAGCAAAGAGGGGAATGTATGAGAGTATAGTTAAACTAACGCTCTTGTATGGGTGTGAGGCCTGGGTTGTGAATGTTGCAACAAAGAGAAGGCTGGAGGCAGTGGAGATGTCATGTCTGAGGGCAATGTGGGGTGTGAATATAATGAAGACGATCCGTAGTATGAAGATTAAGAGGTGGTGTGGGATTACCAAAACTATTAGCCAGATAGCTGAGGAGGGGTTATTGATATGGTTTGGGCATGTAGAGAGGCTGGAACGAAATAGAATGACTTCGAGAGAGGATATATCTATAGTTTAGGGAAGGTGGGGTAGGGGTCGGCCTCGGAAAGGTTGGAGGGGTGGGGTTTTGTGTGTGAGGGGCTTGGACTTCCAGCAAGCGTGCGTGAGCGTGTTAGGAGCAAATGGAGACAAATGTTTTTTAGAACTTGACGTGCTGTTGGAGTGTAAGCTAGGTAACATTTATGAAGGGATTCACGGAAACCGCAGGCCGCACTTGATTCCTGGAGATGGAAAATGCAGTGCCGGCACTCTGAAGGAGGGATGTTAATGTTGCAGGTTTTATAACTGAAATGTAAGCATGCCTCAGGCAAGACAGTAATGGAGTGAATGGTGATGAAAATTTTTCTTTTTCGGGCCACCGAAAAGCAGTATTTCATATTATATCTATCGAATGTCTTCGGATTACGGTACAACACCTAGCTCTGCTGGGTGCGTGATTCTTGTAGGATTGAATGGTCCCGTGTGTTAGAGCATCATGGAATTTTCGCTAAACATGAAGCGGGCTAAAACAACATGGGTTGTAATCCTCGGCTAGTCGCATTGTTGTTACTGATTAAATACTACATGTTCGTGGTTACAATAATATATATGGTAGACAGCAGCCGCTCAGGAAGGTACTATCGTCCTGCCAAGTGAGTGCAAACCGGGAACCTGTAATTGTTTTACATGATGGTAGGATTGCTGGTGTCTTTTTTTCTGTCTCATAAACATGCAAGATTTCAGGTACGTCTTGTTACTTCTACTTACACTTAGGTCACACTTCAAATGTATGTACAAACATATATAAACACATCCCTCAGTGTTTTCTTCTATTTTCTTACTAGTTCTTGTTCTTATTTCCTCTTATGTCCATGGTTAAAAGGAACAGAATTCTTCCTCTGTAAGCCATGCTTGTCGTAAGAGTCGACTAAAATGCCGTGAGCTAGGGGCTAATAACCCTTCGCCTGTTTGCGAATGTGATTATTATATATATATATATATATATATATATATATATATATATATATATATATATATATATATATATATATATATATATACTTATATATATATATATATATATAACTCTGGGGACTTCCTCCAAACAGTTCCCATTTCGGCCATGGGAACACGCCTCGACCCTAAGACCCTTCGTATTGCAGTGGCTCTGTGCCTTGCTGCCACTATTCACACGGAATATACGTGTATTTGCGGCGATGCGCAAGCCGACCAATATGGTCTATATGGTCTTAACTGTTCTAAAACCAAGGGTTGGCATGCAAGACACAATGAAGTCAACGACATCATAAAGAGAACCCTTGCTACAGCTGGATGCCCAGCCGAGAGAGAGCCTCGATCACTAGCAGCCAACAACGCCCACAACCCAGCAAACCGCCCCGACGGGATCACCATCTATCCTTGGAAGAATGGCAAGCTCTTAGCATGGGACTATACCTGTGTGTCGACACTGGCTGACACCTACATCCCTCACAGTGTCGGGCGACAGGGAGGAGCTGCTGACCACAGAGAGGAGTACAAGTTCGGCAAGTACAGGGACATAAGCCAACAGTATCAATTTGTCCCAGTAGGATCAGAGACCTTGGGATCATGGGGAAAAAATGCAACACGTTTCCTTAAAGAACTGGGTTCCAGACTCATCGACACCACCAGGAACACAAGGGCAGCCACTTTCATGTTCCAGCGCCTCAGCGTGGCCATCCAGTGAAGAAATGCATGCTGCATACTGGGCTCGCGTCCGGCTTCGGAGGAGCTGGAGGAGATTCATAATATTTGATATATTGTAGCAATGTATTCATGTTCATGTTTTCTATCAATGCATTCTGTCTATTAATAAAGCACTTATATATATATATATATATATATATATATATATATATATATATATATATATATATATATATATATATATATATAGATCAGCAACCACTATGAAAATGAGAATTCCAAGCGCTTCTGATAATGTGAGTAGTCACGAAAGCGCTTGGAATTCCATATTTCATAGTGGTTGTCTTGCATATTTTGATATCACCTGTTTACTGTGATCTTTTTTGCATATATATATATATATATATATATATACTGTATATAGTCTGTCTTTCATCGCTGTTCGGGGCTAAACAATTTCTCTTAAATATTTCCAAATACCACATTTTCTCTGAAAAATTTGTTGGCGGTGTCCAATCGCCATATACCTGGACCCTAATAAATTACGGCAGACTCCACACGTAAAATCCAGGTTTTAACGCCCTCCTAATGCTTGTTTCCGTCAGTGAACTGCTAATTAGGGCGACTTAATTAATTTGACGATCCCTAACAACCCTCTGCCACTCGCTCATGACAGGGGAGGTAGAAAATGGACGGTTGCTTGTAAAATACTTGGTAACGACCTGGTGGTTAGAATGTTGGGTAGTTTGTGTACAACACAGTCTGGGTGGTAATTTTGGCTTGGTTGTTCTAAACCTTTTTTGAAAAAGAGTATCTCTTGATGCAAATAAACTGCTTTTGATTCACGGGATTAAAAATACCCTATCCTTCCTATGAGTAAAAATTACTTATTCCCGTTCCACGGACGCTTTCTGACCAGTTTAACAATAATTATAATTTGTTTAATAGTAACAACAATAAAAAGTCAATAGTAAAATATACTAAATCAATAGTACATGAATGATACTAGTTTGGTTGACCTTTCTCGACTCCATCGTTAAAACTCGTCCTCCCTTCAAAGACGGGGAAGAAGGGCAAGTCTTATTCTTGTTTCTTGATTCAAAGACCTGGAGCTAATTTCTCTCAGTTCTTAGATCAAACCTGATTACTTTTTATTTGCCAGGCACTGTACGGTCCTTACATGTGCAGCACTTCCCCATGAATAAATAAAATAAAAACGAGGTTGACCTCGTGAGTGTTGGGCAAGTCGATACTGACCTTTTCCACGTATTGTTTTGTGGTCAGTTGATCTCTCCCCTTCGCCTTTCTTTTCATATTCTGCAGTGTATACTATGCTCTCAGTATTAACTTACGGGCTGAATATTATCTCTCTGTCTCTCTGTTATCACGTCTTCTTAGATGTATATCTGGGAGGAGGAGACTGAACGAAGTCGAATTTAGCAGCCAAGACAAATTTGAGATCCGGAAGAAACTGAACGTATACAAATATCCTGACCCGAAGAACCACAAGTAACATTACTACCAACTTATCTACCCATCAGTAGTGATGAGTCAGGGATGATTAGAGGAAACCAACTTACCTGCCAACAGTAATGAGTGAAGTCGTCAGCTTACTTACCTACCAACAGAAAGGCACTAACTTACCTACCCATCAACAGTAATGAATGTGCGCACTAACTTACCTACCTACCCATCAACAGTAACGAGTAGAGGCATCAACTTACCTACCCATCAACAGTAACGAGTAGAGGCATCAACTTACCTACCCACCAACCGTACACCAACTTGGGAATATTTTTTTTTTTTTTCATATTGCTTGGCCTGCATTTTATGCAGCTACTGTTGATGTCTTGTATACGGCCATTGACGCCTCCGGAGCAACTGATGCCATCACCGGAGCAGTATGATAATTTACTTGTGAGTATATTATCTTACACCTTTTTCTAGCCCGCCTTGCTGTAAATTGGTTACTGAGTGAAAGCTGATTCCTGTGGGTCGCATCCTGGAGTAAGCTCAGGTAGGATAACGGTTTTATTCTGTAAACACAAAGGTCATAGACCTGGTCATAGAACAGTCCCACACTCACACAGCGCATCAAAATGCCAAAAAAAAAAACCTTTTTGCCATTCACTCTGACCTATTATACACAGTATTAACAATTAAATGAGGACACATACAACAGTTAGGAATCTTTTTCTGTCAAAACAATTCGCCAACTCGTCAGACTTCTTCAGTCGCAGTGGGTATGCGAGTTAAATACAGGAGATAACACAAGTAGTGGAGAGGTAAATAAGAGGGAGGAGTGAGAAGCCCAGAAGTGGAAGCAATAAAATATCTGAAGAACATCCAACTCTTGCACATGTCTTTGCTCACTTACAAACATGCTTGGTGGATGATCAAGCTCCACCTTCTTAAAACTTTCACACTTTCCTTTCATCCTTTCATCCGACATCCCCTGCACTTTCTTTTGTCAGTCCCAGATATGGGGGATTTATGGGGATTCAACATGCCAGGATTTCTCGCTAAATCGCTACTACTACACCATAACATGTCGATCAGGTGACGACACCACCCTACTCTGTCTATTATATGCTCTGCTTTCTCTTGCTCTGTATGGAATTCAAAAAGCCTAAGTGTTGTTTAAATGTCTTTATTTCACACACCCCATGATTAATTTATTTTGCTCTCTTACTTCTATTGACTAAACGATCTTCACAGTTCGATCCTTCACTTCAAACCACACACCATCATTAAGTTTCTTCCCTCTTTATTACTTCCATAAATCCCAAACAAGACATCATCAGCGTCCAGCCTCCTTAGCTGATTTACAAACAATCCTTAAATAAGTAAATGTTGTTTGATACCTTAATGAATTTAGAAAAAAAGTATATAAGAAGATGGATATTGGGATCGATGTGGCTGGCGTTTTATATGTGTGAAAAGGTGGGAAAAAGTCGTGTTTTCTCTAAATGTTAAAAAAAAGGTGAGAGAGAAGTGTTTATCACAAGTGTTTTCCATAGCTCTTGTGGGGACAGATATAATTTCATCGTCAATTATCAATTAATTCTTCCGTCTCTCCTTCCCTGTAGTAACGTTATGCCTTGAATTGCTATTAGAAGAGAAGGTGTAATTATATCACATTATATGAATAGAACGGTCACCATCCCTCTCCCCACCATCATCCCTCAGTAGTCACCATCCCTCTCCCCCGCCATCATCCCTCCGTAGTCACCATCCCTCTCCCCCACCATCATCCCTCAGTAGTCACCATCCCTCTCCCCACCATCATCCCTCAGTAGTCACCATCCCTCTCCCCACCATCATCCCTCAGTAGTAACCATCCCTCACCCCGCCATCATCCCTCCGTAGTCACCATCCCTCTCCCCCACCATCATCCCTCAGTAGTCACCATCCCTCTCCCCACCATCATCCCTCAGTAGTAACCATCCCTCACCCCGCCATCATCCCTCAGTAGTCACCATCCCTCACCCCCGCCATCATCCCTCAGTAGTAACCATCCCTAACCCCCAGATCATCCCTCCGTAGTCACCATCCCTCTCCCCACCATCATCCCTCAGTAGTAACCATCCCTCACCCCCGCCATCATCCCTCCGATGTCACCATCCCTCTCCCCATCATCATCCCTCAGTAGTCACCATCCCTCACCTCAGCCATCATCCCTCCGTAGTCACCATCCATCTCCCCCACCATCATCCCTCAGTAGTCACCATCCCTCTCCCCCGCCATCATCCCTCCGTAGTCACCATCCCTCTCCCCCACCATCATCCCTCAGTAGTCACCATCCCTCTCCCCACCATCATCCCTCAGTAGTCACCATCCCTCACCCCGCCATCATCCCTCAGTAGTCACCATCCTCTCCCCCACCATCATCCCTCAGTAGTCACCATCCCTCTCCCCACCATCATCCCTCAGTAGTAACCATCCCTCACCCCGCCATCATCCCTCCGTAGTCACCATCCCTCTCCCCACCATCATCCCTCAGTAGTCACCATCCCTCTCCCCACCATCATCCCTCAGTAGTAACCATCCCTCACCCCCGCCATCATCCCTCAGTAGTCACCATCCCTCACCCCGCCATCATCCCTCAGTAGTAACCATCCCTAACCCCCGCGATCATCCCTCCGTAGTCACCATCCCTCTCCCCACCATCATCCCTCAGTAGTAACCATCCCTCACCCCGCCATCATCCCTCCGATGTCACCATCCCTCTCCCTATCATCATCCCTCAGTAGTCACCATCCTCACCTCTGCCATCATCCTCCGTAGTCACCATCCCTCTCCCCACCATCATCCCTCAGTAGTCACCATCCCTCTCCCCGCCATCATCCCTCCGTAGTCACCATCCCCCTCCCCACCATCATCCCTCAGTAGTCACCATCCCTCTCCCCACCATCATCCCTCAGTAGTCACCATCCCTCTCCCCACCATCATCCCTCAGTAGTCACCATCCCTCTCCCCACCATCATCCCTCAGTAGTCACCATCCCTCTCCCCCACCATCATCCCTCAGTAGTCACCATCCCTCTCCCCCACCATCATCCCTCAGTAGTCACCATCCCTCTCCCCACCATCATCCCTCAGTAGTCACCATCCCTCTCCCCACCATCATCCCTCAGTAGTCACCATCCCTCTCCCTCACCATCATCCCTCAGTAGTCACCATCCCTCTCCCCACCATCATCCCTCAGTAGTCACCATCCCTCTCCCCACCATCATCCCTCAGTAGTCACCATCCTCTCCCCACCATCATCCCTCAGTAGTCACCAGGGCTCTTAACGGGTCTTTATTGCCTTCATGTTGTCTCAGAATTCTTCGTCCTGAATATGATCCTGTGTCCAAACACAGCTTAAATAATAACCATAATGAACAAAACTAGAGATACTTGAACACTTAATTAATCCCATCTGAGAAGTAGTCAAGACAACAGCAAGAAACCAGCGTCTAAATAAACAATTACTTTATTCTGTTACGGTTAATTCTGTAATTTTCCTTGTTAAATAATAATAATAATAATAATAATAATAATAATAATAATAATAATATTATTATTATTATTATTATTATTATTATTATTATTATTATTATTATTATTATTATTATTATTATTATTATTATTATTATTATTATTATAGTTACGGTTAAGGAGGAACACAGAAGGGTCATAAAGCGCCTTAGCAAAAGAAATTAATCAGATTTAATCCAAGGAAAGGAAGGGTAACTCCAGTTTCTTCTATTGAGAGTACTTTATCAGCATCCATGATCACCCCAGGTCTTCCTCAATCCTTGCCTTACTTTATCTTACCTTGGAAAGGTAGGCTAAACATGATCTTACTCAACTTGTTCTTAAAAAATCCTTGGAACAAATCTGAGTCCTCTGTCATCTACCAACTCTCAGCCTCTGTCACTCACTGAGACTTTCATCCCACTTCTCTGACCACTCTTTCATCAATACCTTCACCGCATTTTCACTGACGACTTCACCGTACTTTCACTGGCAACTTCACCGCACTTTCACTGACAACTTCACACGCTTATTGACACTTGCATCACACTTTCATTGTCAGTTTCACAATCAAAGTGTTCAACCACGAACACAGTGAGTGACCTTGAGTCAAGGGATCAACACTCTACCCTCAGTCGTCACTCATATTCACCACTATGACGTCACTAGTGTTCCTAGTCTTCAGTCATATTCATCTCTCTATCCACACCCTACCCTTGGTCTTCAGTTTCCAGTCATATTCATTACTCAGTGCTCCTAGTCTTTGGTCACATTCACTCTAGTCTTAGTCATATTCATCAAACCTACTTCACTCTATATTCATTCTTCAGTCATATTCACCATTGCCGTGTTCTTGGATCCTGACGTAATCACCACTGCCTACCATTATCCTGGCCACTGGCATATCATTAAACTACCTACTATACCCATCCAGTCTGGCCACTGGCATATCATTAAACTACCTACTATACCCATCCAGTCTGGCCAATGGTATATCATTAAGACACTACCTACTATACCTATCCAGTCTGGCCACTGGTATATCATTAAGACACTACCTACTATACCTATCCAGTCTGGCCACTGGTATATCATTAAGACACTACCTACTATACCTATCCAGTCTGGCCACTGGTATATCATTAAGACACTACCTACTATACACATCCAGTCAAACCATTCCTCCCCATTTAATTATTCCACTTTCTACTAAGTGTTCAGTGAGCCATTATTCGGCTTAAAGATTGATGAGACAAATGAATTCTTCATGAATGAAACACAAGATGTTGCAGACATTTCGCTAATCTCTGATATAACTACAGCCTCTCTAGACTTCGAAAAAGTCGTTGATTGCATACCCATGCACTGTGCCCCAGGTCCCGACTCCTGGAACTCGATATTTTGCAAGAAACCCTTATCATGTGCCTTAAATCCCACAGTCATTAAAATCCACTATTATTGTTCCACTCTACAAAGGTGACAGAAAAGCAACTGCAAAAAAACTAGGCAAATAGCCAAATAGCCTAATATCCCACATAATCAAATTTTTTAAAGAGTTTTAGGAAGTAAGATTGCCAATCACTTGTAATCACAGCATTTGCACAACCCAGGTCAACATGGGTTCAAAACACAGCGCTCCTGACAAAATGCAAATGTAGTTTACACAGACTCTGCTAAAGCCTTTGACAGGTGTGACTATGGTGTAACTGCACCAAAAGAAATAACTGGAAAGAGGAGCAGATGGATATTTAACTTCCTAACCAACAGAACCCAAACAGTAATAGTAAACAGAGTGAAATTAATGGTTGCTACAATGAACAGTTGTGTCGTCCAAGGCACGGCACTCATCACACTTCTCTTCCTCATTCTCATAGCTGAAATACAGTAGACATGGGCGCAAATACTTGTTTGCAGAAGGAACTAGAATTTGTATGAAAGTGGCATCCATAGAAGACACAGCGAAAGTTCAAGCTGATATATACCAAGTGTTCCAGTGAGCCACTGACTACAACACGATATTCAGTGAGTACAAAATTCAGTTACTACGTCAAGGAAGAATGGAGAAAATAAATACAAGATCGGAGTACAAGACAAACTCAAACCACACATTAGAACGTAAGTCAAATGTGATACCTGGGACTGATAATGTCAGAATAACTCTCATTCAAGTAACACAATAATGTTATCGCATCTGCAAAGAAAATGATAGGTTGGATAACTAGAACCTTCAGAGCAAGAGATACTTTTCAGGTCACTAGTTCTCTCTAGGCTGGAATACTGTTGTATACTAACGGCCCCCTTCAAGGCAGGTGAAATTGCTGAGCTGGAAAATGTACGGAAAACCATCAGAGCTCGTTTAAACTCAGCAAAGCACCGAAAATACTGGGAGCACTTGACGGCTTAAAAACATAGGCGACAAAGATACATCATAATTTACACCTGGAAAATACTATAGGGATTAGTTCCAAACCTTCACACCAAAATTACTACTTAGGAACACAAGAAGTTGGCAAACGGTGCAAGATACCTCCAATGAAAAGTAATACGTATTAATGGACCACGACTCTTCAGTACCTTCACTTGGTGCATAAGAGGGATTACCAACAAACCCCTGAATGTTTTCATGAGGGAACACGACAGAGTCCTCAAAACATTTCCTGATCAGCCCAGTTGTGGTGCATACGTTGGACTACGGGCGGCGGGCACTAACTGCTTGACTGATCAGGCCAGCAACCAGGAGGTTACCTGGAGGTTACCGCGGGGGCGGTGATCTCCGGAAGAAACTTCAGGTAACCTCCAGAGCTGCTCAATCAGAGGAAGGGAGGTTTAGGAGGTATGTTCTATAACCCTAATGCCAACTATACATCCATATTCCACTCATTACCACCACCACCTCTCATCCATAATACCCCTACCACCACCATGCCCACTCATACGTCACCACCACCACGCCCACTCATACGTCACCACCACCACGCCCACTCATAAGTCTCCACCATGCCCACACATACATCCCCACCACCATGCCCAATAATACATCCCCACCACCATGCCCACTCAAACGTCCCCACCAGCATGCCAACTCATACGTCCCCACCACCATCCCCACCAATAGGTCCCCACCATCATGCCCACATATACATTACAATGCACCTACACTCTCATACTTTTACTATCCTACCTGCCACCTAATGCATTCATGGAGGTGCGTAATCTAGTGGCAGTAATACCAATCCTGTTGAGTCCTGGGTGGGATAGTTGTATGAGTATGTCCCCTGGCACCTTCTGTCCCCGTTAAGATAAGAGATAAGATTTTTTCTTGGGTTTCTTGGGTTATTCCAGGATAACCCAAGAAAGTCAGTGCGTCATCTAAGACTGTCTCTCTTATTTCCATTGTGGTCCTTCAATCTTGTCCCCCAGGATGAGACCACACCAGTCGACTAACACTCAGGTACCCAGTTGCTTGCTAGGTTAACGGGGACAGCAGGTGTAAGGAAACACGCCAATGTTTTCACCCGGCCTGGGATCGAACCACAGACACTCAGCGTGTGAAGCAAGAGCGTTGCCTACCAGCGGGACACAGGACCTAGCAGAAAACAGGTACCTATGAGTTAGTCTACTGTTGTGAGCCTCATCCTAAGACAGGAGCTGAGAAACATGAACTGTCTTGGGTTATTCTGAGTAACTAACCCAGTGGGGGATCAGTCAGGTGGCAGTGTAGGCGGTGGGGGATCAGTCAGGTGACAGAGTAGGCGGTAGGGGATCAGTCAGGTGGCAGGGTACGTGGTGGGGATTAGTCAGGTGGCAGGGTAGGCGGTGGGGTTTAGTCAGGTGGTAGGGTAGGCGATGGGGGATCAGTCAGATGGCAGTGCAGACAGTGGAGGATCAGTCATGTGGCAGGGTAGGCGGTGGGAAATCAGTCATGTGGCAGGGTAGGCGGTGGAGATCGGTCATGGTGGTAGGGTAGGGTGTGTCTCATGATGACAGGGTTGAGAATGTGTGAATATCATGCTGGCAGGGTAGGGTATGTGGATCTATTATGCCAGCAGGGTACGGGATGTGGGTCTATCATGCCAGCAGGGTAAGGGAAGCGTGTGTCCCATACCAGCAGGGTAGGGGATGTGGGTAATTCATGCCGGCAGGGCAGGGTATGTGGGGTCAATATAGTTGATGAACAGCAGAGTGCTGATGCCTGGCAGGTTTCTGGTGACAGAGACTGGTAGTGAGGAGTTTCTTGTATTAATACATGACAAGTTATTTTACGTGTTAGATATCGACGAGGTGTCGCAAGACATTCTGGCCTCCAAGCATATATTATCACTGTTCCAACTCTTGTAAAGAGATGTACGTGAAGAATGTATAGTGATGTCTGTGTATAGTTTGTTATGAAGTTATGAGAGAGTTATGAAGGAAACAGAGTACACACTAACAATGATATAAACGACAGTATTTTTGCCTGCCTTCCTACATACCTACAAGAGAAAATCACAAGCGTCTTCCAGTAAATCTTTGCTAAAGTGAGAACAATGTCAAGTAGCTGAGATTAATTTCTCTTGTAGTCACCTTCAAATCCACAAAATACGATAATAACAGTGATGTTCATTGGTTAAAGCCTTGATAATAAAAAGGTGTACACGACTCGGTTAGAGGCAAACCAACACGTCAACATATGGTAAATCTTGTTTAACAACCCATAATAACAACTGCCTTGGTGATGCATATAACGTTCTAAGTCGAAACAAAAACCCTTACCCATCATTCAGTTCAACTTTATCCCATGTTTTATTAAACATAAAATTTGATTATCATACAGTTTACACCTCTGGGTTTGTGTTGGCTCACCAAGAACTCATCCGTGAGAGGGGCTGAGGGAATTTGTCAAGATAATTCAGCTAAATAATCCAAATTTGTATAAATAATACCATACTAAGAAATCGCCTGTTATAGCAAGCGAAACATCACTCAGTAAAGATACCCAGGTATTGTAGATGCGTCTTGTTCTTCAACTTCCCAGATTATACCTTAGATCTAAGAAAGTATAAGGACACTAGGCACCACAAACCACAATATATCAATATGATAAACTGAAACAACAGTCGATTAACCTAAGGCATTAAAGTGACTCTGGCGAAGTGACTCCATGATAAACAAAAGAAATGAGTCGTTTTTATTTAAAAAATAAATGAATATTCTAGTATACGTTATTTTGAGTAATTATCATGAAAAGATTTTTAAAAATGTGTGTATGTGTGGTAGGAGAAGTGGAATATTCAAATGGCTTCAGGAAGAAATCCAAATATTCTTCCTTGAAGCCTTTTTATCCACTTCTCCGAGGCTATGGGTCCCACAATTTGTACCAGAGGGGACCCCATCCTATATATATATATATATATATATATATATATATATATATATATATATATATATATATATATATATATATATATATATATATATATATATATATACAAATATATATATATATAATATATACATATATATATATATATATATATATATATATATATATATATATATATATATATATATATATATATATATATATATATATATATATATATATATATATATATATATATATATATATATATATACAGGTAGAAAGTTGAAAGTGAACATAGATAAGAGTAAGGTGATGAGGGTATCAAACGATTTAAATAAAGAAAAATTGGATATCACATTGGAGAGAGGGATTATGGAAGAAGTAAATGTTTTCAGATATTTGGGAGTTGATGTGTCAGCGGATGGGTTTATGAAGGATGAGGTTAACCATAGAATTGATGAAGGAAAAAGGTGAGAGGTGCGTTGAGGTATCTGTGGAGACAAAAAACGTTATCCATGGAGGCAAAGAAGGGAATGTAGAAAGTATAGTGGTACCAACACTCTTATATGGGTGTGAAGCATGGGTTGCAAATGCTGCAGCGAGGAGGAGGCTGGAGGCAGTGGAGATGTCCTGTCTAAGGGCAATGTGTGGTGTAAATATTATGCAGAAAATTCGGAATGTGGAAATTAGGAGAAGGTGTGGAGTTACTAAAAGTATTTGTCAGAGGGCTGAAGAGGGGTTGTTGATGTGGTTTGGTCATTTAGAGAGACTGGATCAAAGTAGAATGACTTGGAGAGAGTATAAATCTGTAGGGGAAGGAAGGCGGGGTAGGGGTCGTCCTAGAAAAGGTTGGAGGGATGGGGTAAAGGAGGTTTTGTGGGCGAGGGGCTTGGACTTCCAGCAAGCATGTGTGAGCGTGTTAGATAGGAGTGAATGGAGACGAATGGGTTTTGGGACCTGACGAGCTGTTGGAGTGTTAGCAGGGTAATATTTTGTGAAGGAATTCAGGGAAACCAGTTAATTGATTTAGTTGGACTTGAGTCCTGGAAATGGGAAGTACAATGCCTGCACTTTAAAGGAAGGGTCTGGGATAGTGACAGCTGGGAGGGACTATTCTCAGCTGTCGTATCTGAGCGCCTCTGCAAAGACAGAGATTATGTATGAGTGTGGTGAAAGTGTTGAATGATGATGAAAGTATTTTCTTTTTGGGGATTTTCTTTCTTTTTGGGTCACCCTGCCTCGGTGGGAGACGGCCGACTTGTTGAAAAAAAAAAAATTATATGAATATAGTATTGCTTTTATAAACAAGTGTTTCTAAACCACAACTGGAAATAATAAATAAATGAATCTATTTGATTTTTTTCTCACCTAAGCAAATACAATTATTATAGTATATAATTTTTTAAAACTTCAATATTTTACTTTAAATCTAGACTGACCTTGAAAAATATTAACTCAGAATATTATCGCCTAATTTTCCTAAGATTTCTAAGAATTTTCACACCTTCAGGTAACCCAAAAATTTAATTTCTCTAAGACATTGTTTACATGTTATTTTTTTATACATATTTTGTGACTGGAAATACACAGAACCAGGAAGATCTATCTATCTTTCTCTCTCTCTCTCTCTCTCTCTCTCTCTCTCTCTCTCTCTCTCTCTCTCTCTCTCTCTCTCTCTCTCTCTTTCTCTCTCTCTCTCTTTCTCTCTCTCTCACTCTCTCTCTCTCTCACTCTCTCTCACTCTCTCTCTTCTCTCACTCTCTCTCACTCTCTCTCTCACTCTCTCTCTCCACTCTCTCCTCTTCTCCTCACTCTCTCTCTCTCACTCTCTCTCTCATCTCTCTCTCTCACTCTCTCTACTCCACTCTCTCTCCTCTCACTCTCTCTCACTCTCTCTCATCTTCTCTCTCCTCTTCACTCTCTTCCTCATTCTCCTCTCTCTCTCTCTCTACTCTCTCTCTCTTTCTTCCTCTTCTCAAATGTCCTTATAGCTCTTCCCTTCCACAAATTATCTCCCATCACAGATCTCTTCGGCAGCCAGCTACACCTCCTCGACAATACCCTTCTAAATCACGTATGCAAATAGTCTCGGGTAACACGAAGAATGGCAGGTAAAGTGACAGACTGACCAGGCCGAGCTGTCACGTCACCACCCAAGATATATGGAGCTGTATATTTCACTCACTCGTGCTCTCAGGAGCTGATCCCTTCTGATACAGGATCAGAGAGACACAGTAGCGGTGTCCTTATTCTGTTGCTCTACGTGTTTCTACAAGGCGAGAATTTGTAGTATTTAGTTTGCTATGGGAAATACTTTTCCAGGTGCCGGACCGAGTCATATGATGACACGCTTCCTGGAGCTTAAAGTCATTTGCCTGAGGCCTTCCTTTAGGTTACCAGTCCTCCCTGTTAAAAAATATATATGTCATAAAAAGTGGCTTTCCTCACATCACTTTAAAATTAGAGGAATATTTTTCGCTTAAAATGTGAGATCACATATTTGGAAGAAAGTTGTTTACACAGTAACCTTCTTGAATAAACCTAGATCTTTATCACTTTGGAGATGAAGAAGTTATAATCACAATACTAATCTGTGTGTATTATGTGTGTGTGTGTGTTTGGGTGAGTGTGTAATTACCTATTTATAATCATTGGTTTGTAACTAGAGGTGCAGAGTTAAGATCGTGGTGTCCCGTCTTCAGTAATTGTTTCACCATATATATGTCGTACCTAATAGGTAAAAATGGTCAATTAGCAAGAACTTATTTAAAATTTTGTCCTTTCTAAAATTTTCTCTTATGCGTTTAAAGATTTTTTTTTCATATACGTTAATGTAAAAATTAATAATTTTGTACCAAAATAAACTTACCAAACCTTATTATAACAAGCGCAATTTAATTTAGATAAGTTTACAATTTAATAATAAACAAACACAATGAAATACATACAGCAGGGGCGCCACGAGTACATTGAGAGACAACAAAAAAAGTGTCCGGGGCCCAAGACTGTTCAACTAACTCCCAACATACATAAGGGGGATTACCAATAGACCCCTGGCTGTCTTCAAGAAGGCAGCAGTAACAGCCTGGTTGATCAGACCCTGATCCACCATGAGGCCTGGTCTCAGACCAAGCCGCGGGGGCGTTGACCCCCGAAACTCTCTCCACGTAAACTCCAGGTAAACACAAATTTTCGCTTGCTTTACTCGGCAAAAAGCGTTGCTATTTAAACCTATTCGGCACGGCATATTTTATATATATATATATATATATATATATATATATATATATATATATATATATATATTATATTATATTATTTTATTAACACATCGGCCGTTTCCCACCAAGGCAGGTTGGCCTGAAAAAGAAAACCTTTCATCATCATTCACTCCATCACTGTCTTGCCTGAGGGGTGCATACACTACAGTTATAAAGCTGCAACATTAACACCCATCCTTCAGAGTGCCGGCACTGTACTTCCCATCTCCAGGACTCAAGTCCGGCCTGCCGGTTTCCCTGAATCCCTTCATAAATGTTACCTTGCTCACACTCCAACAGCACGTCAAGTTCTAAAAATAATTTGTCTCCATGTGCTCCTATCTAACACGTTCACGCACGCTTGCTGGAAGTCCAAGCCCCTCGCCAAACAAAAATCTCCTTTACCTACTCCCTCTAACCTTTTCTAGGCCGACCCCTACTCCGCCTTCCCTCCACTACAGATTTATACACTCTCGAAGTCATTCTATTTTGTTCCATCCTCTCTACATGTCCGAACCACCTCAACAACCCCTCCTAGACCATATGGAAAATAGTTTTGGTAATCCCGCACCTCCTTCTAATGTCCAAGCTACGGATTCTCTTCATTATATTCACACAACACATTGCCCTCAGACATGACATCTACACTGCCTCCAGCCTTCTCCTTGTTGGAACATTTACCACCCATGCTTCACACTCATACAAGAGCGTTGGTATAACTATACTCTTATACATTCCCCTCTTTGCTTCCACAAACTCCTCAGTGCACCACTCACCTTTTTCCCTTCGTCAATTATATGATTCACCTCATCTTTCATAGACCCATCTGCTACCACGTCCACACCCAGATATCTGAATACATTCACCTCCTCCATACTCTCTCCCTCCAATCTGATATCCAATCAATCGTTACCTATTTTTTGTTCTCATCATCCCGTTACTCTTTCCTATACTCACTTTTTAATTTCCTTCTTTTACATACACTGCCAAACTCATCCACCAACCTCTGCAACTTCTCTTCAGAATCCCCAAAAAGCACAGTGTCATCAGCAAAGAGCAAATGTGACAACGCCCACTTTTGTTAGATTCTTTATCTTTGTACCCACACCTCTTGCCAACACCCGAGCATTCACTTCTCTTACAAATCCATCTATAAATGTACTGAACAACCATGGTGACATCCCTATGTATATATATATATATATATATATATATATATATATATATATATATATATATATATATGTCGTGTGGAATAAGTAAAACTTGCTATTTTGGCTTAAATAGCAACGCACTTACTTCTTGCCGAATAGGGCAAGTGAAAATTTGTGTATGCAATAATTTCTCAAAAATCATTCTGAATCTAAAGAAAAAATATATTTCATTGTGTTTGTTTGTTTATTAAATTATTGCAAACTTAAATAAAATATATTTACTTGGACTAGGCTAAATTAAATTGCGATTGATATAATAAGGTTAGGTTAGTTTCCTAATGTTCTTTAGGTACAAAATCATTATTTTTTATATTAACGTAAATAAAAAAATATTTTCTACTTCCTATTCCATTTGTGTTAATGTATTTTGTCTTTAAATAAAGTTTACATAGAATATAGAATACAGGGGGTTGGTAGAAGGAAATATTCAAACAGCTCCGGGGAAAATCTCGAGTTTTTCCTGAAGTAAGTTTATTCTTCTCTCTAAGGATGAGGATCCCCAGTCCAGTTCCAGAGGTGGTATCTCCCTATAGTATCTTTAAATGTAACTCTAATTTTGTTCTGGAATGATAGTTTAAGTGACTCATGGCCAGCCCCGATCCACAAAGTTAGCGCCATTACTTAGACGTAAATCGTACAAAATTAAATGTGCTAGATTTATTGAGTCATGTTAGGTGAAAACTAGGTGCCTTAGTACTTTTTATACTTGTTCGGTACATGTATGAGCTTCCAGTACGAAATACCTATACACCTGACCATCTTCGTCAGAGATATCAGTCAAATGCCTAAACCAACTCTGATCGATGTGTCTGATCTTCTAGGAAATAAAACACTCCAACTATATGGGCTAAAAGTCGTGGACGCTATGAATCTTTTGAGACCTTTATTAATTTGTTCTTCATCCAAGGAATTGGAGTTGCCTTCCTCACCATTGGAATAGTTCTCATTACCTCTCATTTCAAAGGCGCTGTAAACCTCTCGGTTTAGTGAGCACATAATAATAATATTAATAATAATAATAATATTAATAATAATAATAATAATAATAATAATAATAATAATATGAACTTAAAACATGTATCCATCAAACCCAAACAAATCGCTGACTTTTATAATTTGTCCCTTTATTTATTTTCTAATATTCTGCGAAAGTCAAAGAATATTTTTTTCTGTAATTATCGTTAATTTATTTTATGCTGTAGTCAAATTATAATATTTTACGTTTCACCACACTTCTCAAAAGAGGACGTCTGGTTAGGGAAGCTTCTTCCCCACCTGCCATAAACCGCGTTGAGGCAGTGAGGAGAGTCCTCCTCGAGGTCCTAGGGTCCAAGCGTGACCCACAACATTGATCCTGCACAATGTTGCACTTTTACAGCCCTTGCAAACCCTGACCACCGCGGAGAATAACAGGGTGACAGCGGCGGACACGGACGTGGAGGGTGCTTCCCGGAGTACCAGGAAGGAAGGCTGCTTGAGTTCTCCTGGGAATCAACCATCCTAGCAAATTCTCGCGAGTTTGTCACTTTGGGTTCGCAACAAATCTTTCTACTCACGTTGGTGAATAATAATAATAATAATAATAATAATAATAATAATAATAATAATAATAATAATCGATTAGCGTTATTTAGGTTAGGTTGTCCTCTACCAATAAAAAAATAGCCAGTTAAAACATATCACAACGCTAATAATGAACCATAGGATGGATGGGCTGGGTAAGGAGAGTAGTGCGAAGTTGCAGAGGGAAACGTTGTCAGATAAAAGATGGGTGAGTACAAATAGGAAGCGAGTCTGTCTGGCGCTCAGCAGACGGAGGATCAAGCCTCCACCACGTCTTGCGCTGAATGACCCACATAGGTTTAGCGCTTTTAAATTTAAAAAAAAAAAAAAAGTTGTCAGGATAAACCTGGACTATGATATCCAGTTGATAGATGAGTGTGCAAACAATTGGCTCATTTTGGTATTGGGACCTTCGAAATGTGAATGGGGGGCATAATAAATTATGACCCATGCACAAATAACCCTCTTACGACGACGACGTTTCAACCCCTGCTGGTGATATAAATAACAGTAGTGTGTGGTGCTATTGTGCTGGTGCTTAATAATAATAATAATGATCTTTATTTCTACAAGTACATGTACAAGGTATACAGTCCTAGCTGACATCAATGACTTACTACTATATAGAAAGCTGCTTGTTATGCTGAGCATTTAGGGCAAATTAGCTCAATTTTGTCTCCAAGATGCGACCCACACCAGTACCTATTTTTGATGGGTGAACATGGACAGCAGGTGTCTTAAGGAAACACGTGCAAATGTTTCCGCCCGTACCGGGGCTCGAACTACGGACCTCAGTGTGTGAACTGAGTGTGCTAGCAGTATAATGTGTGATGCTACTGGGATGGTGTTTTAATTAGCAGTTTAGTGTGTGGTGCTACAGTGCTGGTATATATATATATATATATATATATATATATATATATATATATATTTATATATTAGGTTGGTAGACAGCAACCGCCCAGGGAGATACTACTGTCCTGCCAAGTGAGTGTAAAACGACGGAAACCTGTAATTGTTTTACATGATGGTAGGATTGCTGGTGTCTTTTTTCTGTCTCATAAACATGCAAGATTTCAGGTACGTCTTACTACTTCTATTTACACTTCAGTCACACTACACATGCAGGTACAAGCATATATAAACACACCCTCTGGGTTTCTTCTGTTTTCTTACTAGTTCTTGTTCTTGTTTGTTTCCTCTTATCTCCATGGGAAAGTGGAACAGAATTCGTCCTCTGTAAGCCATGTGTGTCGTAAGAGTCGACTAAAATGCAGGGAGCAAGGGGCTAGTAACCCCTTCTCCTGTATACATTGCTAAACTTAAAAAGAGAAACTATTGTTTTTCTTTTTGGGCCACCCGCCTTGGTGGAATATGGCCGGTTTGTTGAAAGAAGATATATATATATATATATATATATATATATATATATATATATATATATATATATATATATATATATATATATATATATATATATATATATATATATATTGCAAAAAGATCACAGTAATCAGGTGATATCAAAATATGCAAGACAACCACTATGAAAAAATAGGAATTCAAGCGCTTTCGTGACTACTCACATTATGTGAGTAGTCACGAGCGCTTGAATTCCTCTATTTTTCATAGTGGTTGTCTATATATATATATATATATATATATATATATTATATATATATATATATATATATATATATATATATATCGTGCCTAATAGGTAAAACTGGTCAATTAGCAATAACTCATTTAAAATTAAGTCTTTTCTAAAATTTCTCTTATACGCTTAAAGATATTTTTTTCATTTATGTTAATGTAAAATTTATAATTTTGTTCCAAGAGAAACTTTGAAAACTTACCTAACCTTATTATAACAAGCGCAATTTAATTTAACCTAACCCAACTAAATATATTTTAGATACGTTTACAATAATTTAATAATAAACAAACACAATGAAATATAGTTTTTCGTTAGGTTCAGAATGATTTTGCGAAATTATTGCAAAATCGCTAAGTTTTACTAATCGACACACAACACACACACAATATATATATATATATATATATATATATATATATATATATATATATATATATATATATATATATATATATATATATATATATATATATATATATATGTATATATATATATATGTATATATATATATATATATATATATATATATATATATATATGTGTGTGTGTGTGTGTGGCATTACTGTCCTAGGGATATACATTAGTTAATAGAAATCTAGAAACGTGAAACTGCAAAAAAATTTAATAAAGTTTAGTATATAAATACTCAGCAGCACAAGAACCTGTTCAAGACAAGAACAGTGTCAAGCAACACATTCCTATCGATGACAATGAAGGTCCTTATCGCTTTAATTATCACAGCAATTAATGTTTTTATAACTCCAATTAACGTCTTTATAACGATGCCATTTAACGTCTTCATATAACAATGCCACTAAAGACTTTCGCTCAGATAATAATAAATACGTTGGTATCAATAATAAATACGGCAGTACAAGACACTTGCATAATATAACCTTTTATTACTGTGATGTTTCACCTACTGGAAGATTTATTATGAAGAGCCTACGGGTGAAACGTCGTATTAACAAAAGGTTTCTTTGTTCAAAAGGTTTCTTTGTTAAAAAGTGTCTTTATACTGCAATCTATCAGCTCAGTTATTTGTTTACACAGACAATAAACACATATATTAATATAAATAAACACTTCTCTAAGGTAACAATATATATCTATAGTAGTTCCAATAAAAACATCAATATCATTACCAGTAAACCTGCCCATAACAACAGCCACAAAAATATCCATAGCTATTCCAATAAATATCTCAATAGTACTTTTAAATCGCCTACTATTTTCCTGACAACCGTTCAGCAATTTTTTTTTTCAATCTGTTGTGTCATTCCACAAGCAGCTATGACAAAATAAATATCTTTTACAAGCATCCAAAAAAAAGCACATGGAATAGACTTAGCAGTGGAAAAACATTAAGTTATTCGACAAGACGCATTTTGTTTCACAAAGCTTTACACATCATCTCTTAAAGGTTCTCAGCAGAATTGTAGGGAAGCTTTTGAGAATTCCTCAAGTCAATAAACCGGGACGAACCCACCTTAACGTGTTTCAGCAAAGGTTTTCAACCTTTTATGAGTCCTGTGACCCAACCATGTCAAAGGAATTTCACATGTAACTCTTTTGGCTTATGAATTGCTCTTGTCAGTGACCAAGGGTAAGAAATTAAACAATGGTGTTTAGAAAGTCTTTTTTTCAGTGTTTAGCTTCCTCTTTCCAGGTAAGTAAGAAATAGAATAGCTACAATTAACTGCTTATATCATAAAAATAAAACACGTTTCACTTATTTGAAGTACACATACCCCAAACATACAGCATCACACAGCCCTAACATACAGAGCAGTTTCACACACCACTAACATGCAGTCACACACAACAAAATATAGCCTTGCAACACATAGAGTCATAAACAAACAAAACATTGAATCACACATACTCTGAAGATACAGTCACACATCTCAAATATTCAGCTTTACACATCCCAAACTTACAGATTGATGAGGAGTGTAAGCTTGAGTGACCTTATGCATCAGCTTGATCCTTTGGGATATTTTCTATATACATTGGTAAGGAAAGGTCGAAAGAAAGATCATCAGATGCTATAAAAGCAACATTAGTAACCCGAAGTTAAGATCTGCCTTCAAGTGCTTGAAGTACACAAGAGATTTTCCGTCGGACACATCAATGACACATCATTGACAAGCTCAATGAATTCCTCATAAATATTAACTAAAAATGAAAACAGCCTCGACGTCGACTAAATTTATAAAATATTTCATGTCGAGCTCTAAGATATATAAGAGAAAATGTTTCACATAATTTTGCATGCAAGAAAAATGTATCTGTCTTGGACTCACAGTAAACAAGATCGACATTATTCTATCTCAATGCTTTTTTAATCAGTAAATGATATAAGGTCACTAGCGTTTAATGGCCTAATTTTCACCACGAATGCTTTTACTTGTAAAAAAATAATAGCATGTCATCTTGTCCCTAAAAAAATGAGGCAAGGAAAATTAATATGCAAGGTATTTTTTCCTTCCATGCCCTTTGCATACAGCGGAAGCACTGCTCTTTGTTTCTTACACTTCGGAGACTTCCTTGACAACGTTGCCATGGAAGATACAACAAACTTGGACATGAGAGAATCGCACCTCAACTAACCAAATTCCTGACAAAGGAGCCAAAATCGGCAGCCGATATAATGTGGCAAAACATTTCGATTACGTCAGAAAGCATGTTCTCGGAAGCCTAGACTAGTCGGTCAACTTTGCATTTCTACTTCCTTGAAGATGGGTTTACCGCTTAAACTCTGGTACTGGGCAGCAGAGGCGATGACCCCCGAAAACTACATAAATTAACATCACTGAACTCCCGAATGACAATCGAATATGGCAAACGCTCCATTAGTAGTAACTCAGCACCCTTTTTTTTAGGTATATTTGTCATGATTCAATTTACAGTCTTAGAGATGTTATCCTGCTCATCTTATTTCACAGCTCAGCTCTATCTGAGATATTTTACCACTCCACAGAATACGATCTACAATAGCAACTAATACCCAAGTACCTACTTACTGCTAGATGAACAGGGTAAGCAGGTATAAAGAGACTCCTGACCCGACAACGATCCCGGGTTCTTTGGTCGTGAGCTGATCACTTCAGTCACTGAGCTACTGAAAATCGACCTTGTCTTAGCTGATAGCTTCAAGAGGATGACAAATTAATTTTTCATTAATGTAATTATCACTGATGTGTTTTATAATTAATTGCAAATGTGAAAACTGACCATTTGAGAAGACTCGTCCAGTTGGGTTGTAAATAAACCCAAAGGAGCAGCCATGATTTCGGCTACTTGCTCTCTGATATCTTGAATGCTGTGCAACAGGGAGAATTGCAGTTGCCTCAGCGAAATCCGGTCTAATGGCAGCATCAGATTTGGTATATAATTCACAAAATCGGTGCTGGATAGAGTGACAAATAACCCTTACATTAGAAAGGAAATTTTAAATAACGTTTCGGTTCTGAACCATTATCAAGTAAACCGAAATGTCGTGTCAAGTTTTCCCTCTAAAGTGTAGGTTTTATATGAAGTATCAGTTTCTCACTAGTAGGAAGCCTGAACCACAGATTTGTTGGTGTATCTTTCAAGGGTAGGTCGTCTTGATGCTTTCAGAGAGCTCTTGATCCAAATAATTGGAGATATCCTCCTCTTCCTCCTATCAAATCTGATTAACACGCATTCCCCACATTTTGTATTACCTTCACCGTGAATATAATAATAATAATAATTTCACAGTTTTGAATTAAAACTTTATATAGTCTTACTATTCGTCTACAGTATGAAGCGTTGAGCATTGCGTTCTTGTACCGACAAGTCTACATTGTCAGAATACAACGTTCCTTTGTTTAATCAACCACTGTTGGCAGGGGTTCGTTAATGGGGTTTAAAGCCTGTCGCTTACACGAGGGTCATGCCATCGTTCCACCACCAGGCAAGTATATACTTTAATCCCTAATATAGGGATTAAATTAAACTCTTAATATACTGTATATTGATTGAGAAATATAAGCCTCTCAGAGTATAGTATATCCTGTGTTGGCAGACGTCCTAGGACCGGTTTTTTTTTAATTTGCTTACTTTTGATTAAATATAAACGTTTTTATAGGTTTTTGTAGTCTAATGCAGTCCAACTTCCCCTAACTTAAATTAACTTAATAACGATTAAAATAAAAATGCTTCAAGAAATTCACGTGGAGACCTACGTCAAAAAATATAAAAAATAATGTTGTTTAATAAGAATAGTTTGTACTCACAAACTATTTATAAACATACTTAGCTTCATAAGTAAATGTTTTCATGGCTGATTTTGTCTTAAAAATGAACCCCATTCCCACCCAGTGGGTGTTAACCTTCCCATACAAATCCTGTTTGCTGTAGCCACTCCATACCTATTCTGTGAGCTGTAGACCATATATTCATCCTCTGGGCTGTAGTCCTTCCATATCCATTCTACAGGTGTAAGTCTAAAAAAATTACAGATGCACATGAAGGGTCGAGGGACTGTTTTGTAACACCAACGCTTCTCTCAGATGACATACACCTGCTTACCCTGTTCATCTAGCAGTAATAAATATTAATCAGTACAATATTGTCATTTTTTTCTAAATTTTTTAATGTCATTTTGCCGGTGACGTCATTGGAGAAATGTATAATTATTATTTTACCTTTATGTTCAAATTAAAATGAAGTACAAGAGTAAGATGACTTGTAAGTACAGTGTTCATTATTATGGGAGAACTGACTTCATAGCTAGTAAATATAACTAGTGGGAGCAACTGCATGGGTGAGCAAACCTGCAAACTCATACCTCGATGTATTATTGCGTTTGCATCTGTTACAAAATCTTGGTTGCAATACAATAAAATTTAACTGAACACAATAACATAGTTCAACACAATCTACATACATCATAGTATAGCTATATGGTACATCATAGTCTAACATGGCACATAGTCTAACATGGCACACAGTCTAACATGGCACATAGTCTAACATGGCACATAGTCTAACATGGCACATAGTCTAACATGGCACATAGTCTAACATGGCACATAGTCTAACATGGTACAACATAGTCTAACATGGTACAACATAGTCTAACATGGTACAACATAGTCTAACATGGTACAACATAGTCTAACATGGTACAACATAGTCTAACATGGTACAACATGTCCTAACATGGCACAACATAGTCCAGCTAGAAGAAGTAGAGTTACTTATAAATTAACAGTTGTGGAAAGAAAAAGATGAATGAAATTTTTAAATCCAAAAGTATTTAGTTTAGAATTTGGGATGTAAGAATAGCTTAAATAAGAGTTTTTTTGGCCTGGAGTGAAATAACTGCAGAGATTCTCTAATGCGCCGGATAAAGGTTTAATTTTAAATAAATTGAAAAGATAATTATTTTGCAATGCCTCAATGCTCAAATGGGAGACAATGTTGAGAAGGGTCAGAGGTATATAAAAATGGGGAGATTTTATATTATTTTTTCATCAATACATTTGGTAATTTCATTACATGCTTAAGATAATAAATAAAGCCATAAAATAATATGAATGACGTCGTGTTAGCAAATTTGTTGCACTGTGTATTAATGGATGGAAGGCAGACTTCTGGATGTACATGCAGAAAGAGAACTGTGAAGGAAAAGAAGAACAGAGTTGAAGAGAAAAACTGACGCTAAAGGGAATGATTTGGATGGTTAGTGAGAGGAATGAGAAAATGTGATAATAATTTTGTTAAATTTACAGCTTACCTCTATTATCATACATCTGATTTTCACAACCTCAAACCTCACGAAGGCATACTGTCATCTCCCAGGATGCCACCTACAACTTACTGACAACAATCAGTTACCTATTTAATTGGAAAGTGAACAAAGAAAACCAATTGTTCACTTATTAGTCAAAGATCTACGAAGTTTGGGGTTGGTGAAAATGGAGTGGAGAAGGTCACTGAGGTATAGTTTGAATATAGGAATTTAATGAGAAATTAGGCACTTTTGAAGACGTTTCGCCAACCAGTGGCTTTATCAATTCAATACTGAGACGCTATCAAAGACAACAGAAGATTACGCAAACTGATTTCCTTATATTACGGAACTAATTTTCTTATATATCCATACTATGGTATTACTATGGTTATAGTGGTGTTGACGGAGAGGTTTGAAGGTGTAGGAGAGTAGGTGCACGAGGAAAAATGAATGATTGATGGAATAATGAAGCGAAAAGGAAAGGGGTGGCGAGACGAGACCCAGAAATGTAGCAAATAATAATTTTTTTCAGAGTAAAGATTATAAATGTTGGGAAGAGCATATTGAGAAAAGATATAGAGATTAAATCACTGAAGAGACAGGACAAAAAAAGAGTAATGGAGTAAGTGGATACACTATTATTGTAAACTTGTTTTGAGGCTCAGAAAAAGCTTTGGTTAAAAAATTCTAATGTGTGTGTGTGTGTGTGTGTGTGTGTGTGTGTGTGTGTGTATGTACTCACCTAGTTGTACTCACCTTGTTGTGGTTGCAGGGGTCGAGTCATAGCTCCTGTACTCACCTAATTGTACTCACCTAATTGTGGTTGCAGGGGCCGAGACTCAGCTCCTGGCCCCGCCTCTTCGCTGTCCGCTACTGGGTATCTGCTCTCCCTGCTCCATGAGCTTTATCATACCTTGTCTTAAAACTATGTATGGTTCCCGCCTCCACTATATCGTTCGCTAGACTATTCCACTTCCTGACTATTATGTGGCTGAAGAAATGCTTCCTAACATCCCTTTGGCTCATCTGAGTCTTCAGCTTCCAGTTGTGCTCCCTTGTTTCTGTGTTTACTCTCTGGAACATCCTGTCACTATCTACCTTGTCGATTCCCCTCAGTATTTTGTATGTCGTTATCATGTCTCCTCTAACCCTTCTGTCCTCCAGTGTTGTTAGTCTTATTTCCCTCAACCTTTCTTCATAGGACAGTCCCCTGAGTTGTGGAACTAGCCTTGTCGCAAACCTTTGCACTTTCTCTAATTTCTTGACGTGCTTGACCAGGTGTGTGTGTATGTGTGTGTATGTGTGTGTATGTGTATGTGTATGTGTGTGTGTGTGTGTGTGTGTGTGTGTGTGTGTGTGTGTGTGTGTGTGTGTGTGTGTGCGTATGTGTGTCCCATTCTCGTTCTGGCACTTGCCTACCCCTTATCTATCCAAAACATCTTGCAGAAGTTTACACGCACAAAGTAAAGATAATTCACTCGAACATGTTCCTCTTTATCTCATTTTCTCTATTTTCTTTCTTTATAGTTTACTGTCTCATTTATTTTGTGAGAGTAACAATTGTTACTCTCAAGTTTCCATTCACACATTACACTCACATATTTTCCCTACAAGCTTTTCCTATCGTCCCAGGTCTTTACCATCCTCCCAAGCCTCCCTTAATCCCAACCCTCTCTCTCCCTCAAAACCTTTTCCCTCTCCAAGCCTTAATTTTAAGTTCCACCGAAGCTTCGTTCCCTCCCTCCAATCCTCCCCTTACTTTACAAGCCTCCTCCTCCCCTCAAGACTATGCCCTTCCCTCCTCCCAAACCTCTTCCTTCTCCTTAGCTCTCTCTTCCTTCTAAGCCTTCTCCTGTTCTCAAGCCTTGCCCTGCTTGCAAGCCTTGCCCTGCTTGCAAGCCTTGCCCTGCTTGAAAGCCTTGCCCTGCTTGCAAGCCTTGCCCTGCTTTCAAGCCTTGCCCTGCTTGCAAGCCTTGCCCTGCTTGCAAGCCTTGCCCTGCTTGCAAGCCTTGCCCTCCTCCCAAACTTTCTCTTCCTACCAAGGCTTTACCACCCAGCCTTAGTCTGGTACAATGCTGCGGAGATAATTACCTCAGGAATCAGCAACAGGTAGAAAGCGGATTCAACACAACTCTGGCATTCTGAACTCCGTCTTTGACTCAGCAAGAATATTCTCTTTAATTTATGATGTTTGCATTTCATGTTTAATGCTTAATATTCATAAAAATTACTGATAAAATGGGAAGCAGTTGATGACACGTTTTGCCGACAAGTTTGGTAAAAACAACAACACTTAGTGTTCTGCTGTCCATTATTATTTTCTCTTTGGTTCTTATATTCTTCGTTTTTATTTCGTTCATAACACGAGGCCTCATTTGATAGGCTTCAAATTTTCAAAGCTTGTGTATGGTAACTTCTTCAATAGTCTTGAACACTTTGCATTGCAGTGAGTATATGACGAAAGCATTACAATCAATGCTGAGATACAACGAATAACTTTCAACATTCACCTAAGGTGCCAATTAAGTCGGCGACGGCAGAGAGAAATTCAGGTGTGTGAGGGAACATCTGCCAAATTTGTCAACATACTAAATTAATTAAAAAAAAAAACTTGGAATCATTTGGAATCTCTGGGATAACTCGAGAATGCCTCTTCTGATCTCCTTCAAATTCTCGGTCCTGGTGTTTTTTCCCAGAAAGCAGAACGACATTGATCTTCAATGGCTGATGCATCTTATGATATGAATGAAACGTTTTTGGGTTTACGTTGTCTAAATGCAGTTTTTTAATGCTGTACAATAACTGTAGAATGCACAACCAACTAGTCGCCTTCAAACGTTTAGTCAAAAAATGAGTAACTTTTCATTGCATTTAAATCAAATAAGCATATATGGTGCAAATATTCACCACCAGTCAAGAATACTTTAATACCTAAAATAGAAATTAACGCAAATTCTCAGCATATGTAAGGTTGTAGGTTACATAAATCAATAAAGAACTATTATGTGGATAGCGAGGCTCAAGTTTGGGTATGTAGCAGAAATGGAGATTATTTTCCTGTAAAAGTAGGCCTTAGACAGGGCTGTGAGATGTCACAATGGTTTTTGAACATATTTTTGGATGGGGTTGTAAAAAACGTGAACGATAGGGTGTTGTAGAGAGGTTTAAGACTGAAAGATGGTGAATCTGGTGCTGAGTGGGAATTGTCACAGCTGATATTTGTCTATGATTCTGTTGTTTTGAGAGATATTGAAGAGAAGTTGCACAGGTTGATGAACGAATTTGGAAAGGATATGTTTAAAATGAAATTAAAATTAAACATTAGAAAGATCAAGGTGATGAGAATATAAAAAAATCTGACAACCAGTGAGACACTGGATATCAGACTGAAGGGAGGGAGTATAGAGGAAGTTAATGTGGTCAGATATTTGGGAGTAAACTTATTCGCAGATAGTTCTATGAGAGATGAGTTGAACCGTAGAACTGACGAAGGATAAAGGTTCCTTGGGGAATCTGAGAATGCAAGTTTATTCACGGAGGCAAAAAGAGGAATACAAGCACACACAGTAAAGCAAACCTTGAAGATAACGTTTAGCTCAACGTGAACTTAAATATATGATAATATAATGGACACTGTATGGTTACGAAGCCGTGGAGCTGTCGTGGCTGAAGGCAGTGGAGCTGTCGTGGCTGAAGGCAGTGGAGCTGTCGTGGCTGAAGGCAGTGGAGCTGTCGTGGCTGAAGGCAGTGGAGCTGTCGTGGCTGAAGGCAGTGGAGCTGTCGTGGCTGAAGGCAGTGGAACTGTCGTGGCTGAAGGCAGTGGAGCTGTCGTGGCTGAAGGCAGTGGAGCTGTCGTGGCTGAAGGCAGTGGAGCTGTCGTGGCTGAAGGCAGTGGAGCTGTCGTGGCTGAAGGCAGTGGAGCTGTCGTGGCTGAAGGCAGTGGAGCTGTCGTGGCTGAAGGCAGTGGAGCTGTCGTGGCTGAAGGCAGTGGAGCTGTCGTGGCTGAAGGCAGTGGAGCTGTCGTGGCTGAAGGCAGTGGAGCTGTCGTGGCTGAAGGCAGTGGAGCTGTCGTGGCTGAAGGCAGTGGAGCTGTCGTGACTGAAGGCAGTGGAGCTGTCGTGGCTGAAGGCAGTGGAGCTGTCGTGGCTGAAGGCAGTGGAGCTGTCGTGGCTGAAGGAGTGGAGCTGTCGTGGCTGAAGGCAGTGGAGCTGTCGTGGCTGAAGGCAGTGGAGCTGTCGTGCTGAAGGCAGTGGAGCTGTCGTGGCTGAAGGCAGTGGAGCCTGTGGCTGAAGGCAGTGGAGCTGTCGTGGATGAAGGCAGTGGAGCTGTCGTGGCTGAAGGAGTGGAGCTGTCGTGGCTGAAGGCAGTGGAGCTGTCGTGGCTGAAGGAGTGGAGCTGTCGTGGCTGAAGGCAGTGGAGCTGTCGTGGCTGAAGTCAGTGGAGTGTCGTGCTGAAGGCAGTGGAGCTGTCGTGGCTGAAGGCAGTGGAGCTGTCGTGGCTGAAGGCAGTGGAGCTGTCGTGGCTGAAGGCAGTGGAGCTGTCGTGGCTGAAGGCAGTGGAGCTGTCGTGGCTGAAGGCAATGGAGCTGTCGTGCTGAAGGCAGTGGAGCTGTCGTGGCTGAAGGCAATGTGTGATGTAAATAATATGCAGGAAAATCGGAGTTTGGAGATTAAGAGGAGGTATTACTAAGAGGGCTAAATACTGGTTGGTGAGGAGGCTTGGACATTTAGAGAGGGAGAAGTAAAATAGGAGGCCTAGGAGGGCGCATTGACCTGGGATGGATGGAATGAGGTATGAGGTTCGTCCTAGAAAAGATAGGAGCGAAAGAGCAAAGGAGGTTTTGAGTGCTAGGGGCTTGGACATCCAATAGACTTGTACGAAGGTGTTTCGGTATATAGAAATGAGTGGAAGCATGTGGGTTTTATGATTTGATGTGCTGTTGGAGAATAGGAATGTTGTGGTTTGGGTGGTCATCTGAAGTGTAATGTCAGTGCGCTTCTAACAAGACAGTGATTGAATGAGTGACACCAAAGTGTTTTCTATTTGGGGGGGGGGGGGGGGGGGGGGGGGGGGGGGGGGGGGGGGGGGGGGGGTGCTGTTGGAGAAAAATGTTGTGTTTTATTTTCTTGACAGTGTAAAGTCAGGTGTTGAAAAACAGAGGAGTGAAAATGTTTTTTTCTCACATGAAATTCTTTTTTAGTTTGTGCAATTTTTAGTGTGCAAATTTTATTAAGCAAATAAGTTTCCGTGAAGGAGCCGGAGAATGTCTGTTCTGATCAAAAATAAGTTACGGTGTTTGGTTTCATTGGGTATGTGACTTTCATTCACTTTGTCAAAGCAAGGTTTTCATGGAACAAAGTTTCGCTCTGTGACTTGATAAAGCTCTGCAAATTGATATATTGTGCCAATAAAAGATTGTTCCACATCTCTCTCTTGTTTCACTATTGTTGCAATACGACATTACGATGGAATTATTCTTCAAGTAAGCAAGAATTACTTCATATAAATAAGCAGCTCCTATCATGAATATATAGTGTCATGTATCAGTATCAATATATAGTGTGAAGTATGTATCAGTATCAATATATAGTGTCAATCATGTATCAGTATCAATATATAGTGTCAAGTATGTATCATTATCAATATATAGTGTCAAGTATGTATCAGTATCAATATATAGTGTCAATGTATAGAATATATGCCAATTGTATCATATCAATATACAGTGTCAAGTATGTGTCAGTATCAATATATAGTGTCAAGTATGTGTCAGTATCAATATATAGTGTCAAGTATGTGTCAGTATCAATATATAGTGTCAAGTATGTATCAGTATCAATATATAGTGTCAAGTATGTATAAAGTATCAATATATAGTGTCAAGTATGTATCATTATCAATATATAGTGCCAAGTATGTATCGGTATCAATATACAGTGTCATGTATGTATCAGTATCAATATATGTTGTCAAGTATGCATCAGTATCAATATACAGTGTCAATTATGTATCAGTATCAATATATAGTGTCAAGTATGTATCAGTATCAATATATAGTATCAAGTATGTATCAGTGTCAATATATAATGTCAAGTATGTATCAGTATCAATATACAGTGTCAAGTATGTATCAGTATCAATATACAGTGTCAAGTATGTATCAGTATCAATATACAGTGTCAAGTATGTGTCAGTATCAATATATAGTGTCAAGTATGTATCAGTATCAATATGCAGTGTCAAGTATGTATCAGTATCAATACTTTATCTCGCACTCCTGTGTGAAGAAACGAATGTCAAGTGCTTTTTTGTTCACTGTATTTAAAGACTTGTCTATTTAAAAATTTTTTAATGTTATTCGTATTATTACGGCCATTCCCCTCTATTATTATTTCACTCTTTCCCTCCTCTCCTCGGCCTCCCTCTCTTCCTCTCTCTCTCTCTCACACACACACACACACATAGGAATATCTCATAGGGAGGCAACAACGGGTCATGGTGCGTGATGAGGTATCACAGTGGGCGCCTGTGACGAGCGGGGTACCGCAGGGGTCAGTCCTAGGACCAGTGTTATTCTTGGTATATGTGAATGACATGACGGACGGGATAGACTCAGAAGTGTCTCGTTCGCAGATGATGTGAAATTAATGAGGAGAATCACATCGGATGAGGACCAAGCAGGACTTCAAACAGACCTGGACAAGCTTGACATCTGGTCTAGCAACTAGCTTCTCGAATTTAATCCCACCAAATGCAAAGTCATGAAGATCAGAGAAGGGCAAAGAAGACCGCTGACAGAGTACAGGCTAGGTGGACAAAGGCTACAAACCTCGTCAAAGGAGAAACACCTTGGGGAGAGTATAACGCCAAGCACGTCTCCGGAAACACACATCAACCAGATAACTGCGGCAGCATATGGGCGACTGGCAAACCTAAAATTAGCGTTCCGTTACCTTAACAAGGAATCGTTCAAGACACTGTACAAAGTGTACGTCAGGCCCATACTAGAGTATGCAGCACCAGTCTGGAACCCGCACCTGGTCAAGCACGTCAAGAAATTAGAGAAAGTGCAAAGGTTTGTGACAAGGCTAGTTCCACAACTCAGGGGACTGTCCTACGAAGAAAGGTTGAGGGAAATAGGACTAACAACACTGGAGGACAGAAGGGTCAGAGGAGACATGATAACGACATACAAAATACTGCGGGGAATCGACAAGGTAGACAGTGACAGGATGTTTCAGAGAGGGAACACAGAAACAAGGGGGCACAACTGGAAGCTGAAGACTCAGATGAGTCAAAGGGATGTTAGGAAGCATTTCTTCAGCCATAGAGTAGTCAGGACGTGGAATAGTCTAGCGAACGATATAGTGGAGGCGGGAACCATACATAGTTTTAAGAGAAGGTATGATAAAGCTCATGGAGCAGGGAGAGCAGAGACCCAGGAGCAGACAGCGAAGAGGCGGGGCCAGGGGCTGAGTCTCGACCCCTGCAACCACAATTAGGTGAGTACAATTAGGTGAGTACACACACACACATGTATAGTATGCAAAGTCATGGAGAAGATTATCAGGAGAAGAGTGGTGGAACACCTAGAAAGAAATGAGCTTATCAATGACGGCCAACTCGGTTTCAGGGACAGGAAATCCTGTGTCACTAACCTACTGGAGTTCTATGACAGGGTAACAGCAGTGAGACAAGAGAGAGAGGGGTGGGTTGATTGGCTTTTCTTGGACTGTAAGAAGGCGTTTGACACAGTTCCACACAAGAGATTAGTGCAAAAGCTGGAGTACCAGGCAGGGATAACAGGGAAGGCACTCCAATAGATTAGGGAATACCTGTCAGGAAGACAGCAGCGAGTCATGGTACGTGGCGAGGTGTCAGAGTGGGCGCCTGTGACGAGTGGTGTTCCACAGGGGTCAGTCCTAGGACCGGTGCTGTTTCTGGTATTTGTGAACGACATGACGAAAGGAATAGACTCCGAAGTGTCCCTGTTTGTAGATGATGTGAAGTTGATGAGAAGAATTCAATCGGACGAGGATCAAGCAGAACTACAAAGGGATCTGGAACGCAGCCTGGTCCAATGGCTCTGGGTTCAGCCCACAAGTGCAGTCATGAAGTTGGGAAAGGCAAGAAGACCCAGACGGAGAACAGTCCAGGCGGACAGAGACTACAAACCTCACTCAAGGAAAAAGATCTTGGGGTGAGTATAACACCAGGCACATCTCCTGAGGCGCACATCAACCAAATAACTACTGCAGCATATGGGCGCCTAGCAAACCTAATAACAGCATTCCGACATCTTAATGGGGAATCGTTCAGGACCCTGTACACTGTGTACGTTAGGCCAATATTGGAGTATGCAGCACCAGTTTGGAACCCACACCTAGCCAAGCACGTAAAGAAACTAGAGGAAGTGCAAAGGTTTGCAACAAGACTAGTCCCGGAGAAATCGACCTGACGATACTGGAGGACAGGAGAGATAGAGGGTACATGATAACGACATATAAAATACTGAGAGGAATTGACAAGGTGGACAGAGACAGAATGTTCCAGAGATGGGACACAGCAACAAGGGGACACAGCTGGAAGTTGAATCACAGGGATGTTAGGAAGTATTTCTTCAGTCACAGAGTGGTCGGGAAGTGGAATAGTTTGGGAAGCGATGTAGTGGAGGCAAGATCCATTCATGGCCTTATGAAGAGGTATGTTAAAGCTCATGGCGCGGGGAGAGTGACCCAGTAGCGGCCAGGAGCTATGATTCGACCCCTGCAACCACAACTAGGTGAGTACACACACACACACACACGCAATCCTGTCCCTTGTTTTACTTCTTCGTTTAGTATCTAATTTTCCACCCACAATTTTTTATCTCTTTTACTACCTTCCATCTTCGTTATTTTCATAAATCCCCTTATTCTTACATAAGAACATAAGAACATAAGAAAGGAGGAACACTGCAGCAGGCCTGTTGGCCCATACTAGGCAGGTCCTTCACAATCCGTCCCACTAACAGAATATTTGCTCAACCCAATTTTCAATGCTACCCAAGAAATAAGCTTTGACAATTCTACCCCTTTCATTTTCCCCCGGTCTCCCACTCTGCAATCCCCATTTCCCTGTCTCTCTTTCATAGGCCTGTCACTCTTCCATAGGCCTGTCTCATCCCTCCGCGGAACCAATTACAATTATAAGGTTTAAACCAAAGTGGGGAAGTCTTCTGAACTGGCGGGAGGGAAGGGGGAACTGTGGAGGAGAGGGAGGAACTGTGGAGGAGAGGGAGGAGCAGAGGAGGAGAGGGAGGAGCAGAGGAGAGGGAGGAGCAGAGGAGAGGGAGGAGCAGAGGAGAGGGAGGAACAGTGGAGGAGAGGGAGGAAGAGATGAGGAGAGGGAGGAAGAGATGAGGAGAGGGAGGAACAGTGGAGGAGAGGGAGGAACAGTGGAGGAGAGGGAGGAACAGTGGAGGAGAGGGAGGAACAGAGGAGGAGAGGGAGGAACAGAGGAGGAGAGGGAGGAACAGAGGAGGAGAGGGAGGAACAGAGGAGGAGAGGGAGGAACAGAGGAGGAGAGGGAGAAACAGAGGAGGAGAGGGAGAAACAGAGGAGGAGAGGGAGGAAAAGGTGAAACAAATGGACGTTTGAAAGCCTGAACTGGGTGAAGGTACGGCAGGAAGTGATAATATAAATTATACATATTATATACATTTATATAATAGTGCGAGATTTCAAGACGACCACAATGTTATCTTTTTTATAATAAACTCTAATAAGAATAAAATGATGCACTCAGTAGTGCATGAGTATACGATAAGAATATCAGCATTCACTTGTTTACGCTCATTTGCTGATGCAATCGGTCGGTCGCACACTGAAGGTCTTAGATCAGGGCTCCTAAACTCTTCACCTCATCGACCCCTAAACATTTATTATGTGAATATTATTTAATAAATAGTACTTTAAATATAATACGAATAATAATAATAATAATAATAATAAGACGACTTTATAAAAATAGGTAATATTTAAATTATGAAAAGTATAAGAATCAACATAGCCATTTTAACTGAAGCTGTCGATATCATTAAGGAGAAGGATGTATCTGGTGATCGTCATCAAGGACACTGATATTTGGTTGGTGAGTTTTAGTGGTAAGTCACCAGGCTCTCCCAGGTTCAGTTTGTTCCTCTGCTTAGTTAGAACTGCATTTGCATGGCTAAAACCAGTTTCAACCATGTACGAACTTGGGAAAGAAAGTAAAAACGTTTCAACCACTGCACAACGCCAGGGGTATTTAGCAAAGCACGGCCCCAGACATTTGCTGGCCCCCTTTTGACCCCCAGCCTTTTATCGACCGATCCGATAACACCATCGGCTCTTATGGGTCGATACTGACCACTTTGAGGAACCCTGCCTCAGATAGTAGTGGGATCTTCTAAGACATAAGTGTTAGCAACAGAAGTCCAGAGGTTATATTACAGCTTTATACATCATTAGTAAGGCCTCACCTAGATTACGCAGCTCAGTTTTGGTCTCCATATTACAGAATGGACATAAATTCGTTAGAAAACATTCAGCGTAGAATGACTAAATTAATACATAGCATTAGAAATCTTCCTTACGAAGAAAGATTAAAGACCCTTAAATTACATTCACTTGTAAGACGTAGAATGAGGGGAGACATGATCGAGGTATACAAGTGGAAAATGGGTATTAACAAAGGGGATATAAATAAGGTCTTGAGGATATCTCTCCAAGAGAGAACCCGCAATAATGGATTCAAGTTAGATAAGTTTAGATTTAGAAAGGATATAGGAAAGTATTGGTTTGGAAATAGGGTAGTTGATGAGTGGAACAGTCTGCCTAGTAGGGTTATTGAAGCTGGGACCTTGGTTAGTTTAAAATTTAGGTTGGATAAATTCATGAGTGAGAGGGGTTGGATTTGAGTGGGACTCGCAAATGAGTGAATTGAATTGTCAAAGCTTATTTCTTGGGTAGCATTTAAAATTGGATTGAGCAAGTGTTCTGTTAGTGGGACGGATTGTGAAGGACCTGCCTAGTATGGGCCAACAGGCCTGCTGCAGTGTTCCTCCTTTCTTATGTTCTTATAAAATTCCCAGTTCCAGTCATAGAGACATTAATGGTAACTACATGTCTATCATCGACATTCATTTAAAGGAGCCATTGAATGGGTCATCCTCTTACTAAAACCAGCATCAGGACGTTCTTTCCTGTAGAAGAAGATACTTATTTTCATAGCTTGCTTTGCTTCAGCAGAAGTGCTTAGTGATTGTCAGAGGTAAGGTTCTTTCTACAACTGCCGTAGAGAACCACACGTTGTAGATTTTTAAATGTATAAAACTACAAGTTCCACATAAATTCTTCGAGATATGCCGTTAAGAATCTGCGTATTTGACTCTTGTGTATAAGTCCTGAGTCGTCTTAAGGCATACTGAAGGCATATACAAGAAACACCATCAAGCAGGAGTGAAGTTGGGTTATACAAGCACACACAGTAAAGAAAACCTTGTAGATGAATGGTTCAGAGAACCAACAAGTTATAAATTAGACACATATGCAACATTTGGGTATCTTTATTGAGGAAGCGTTTCGCCACACAGTGGCTTCATCAGTCCAATACAAAGTAGAAAGGCGTAAAAGAGGAGGTTTATGTAACGTCCTCGGACCTGGAGTCGATGTGTTCAGTCCATCAATCTTGTAGAAAGTACAGCATATGTCCGTAGAGGTGGCTTATATACTGTAGTCAGGTGAGGTGAAGCAGCAGGAGGCGGGGTCATAGTGGTACCATCCAAAACCTTAAAGATAACGTTTAGCTCAACGGAAACTTAAAGATATGATTAATCTATCTTTAGTGAGAGGGTGTGACTTTTGACTTCTCAAGAGAGGTTCCTTGATGAGGGAAGGAATTCTTTATTCAAGGAAGTGGACTTGTCCTCCCCTTCCTTGGATAGAACTTGATTGCTTCCCATTCCCCATGTGATTTATAATCAAGAGGAAACTTGGCCATTTCCTACAAAATGTTCCTGATAAGTCAGTTCTTGAGGACTGTGGAGGACTGGTTGAACACGAGGGCACAACTGGAGGTTGTTGAACACGAGGGCACAACTGGACGTTAAAAACTAAATGAGCCACATGGATGTTAGGAAATATTTTTGTTCAACTTTACTGTAGTTAGGAAGTGGAACGACCTGTATAGCGACAGGTTAAAGGTTAAATTCATACAAAGCTTTAGGAATAAGTATGATAGACCTCACGATGCCAGAAGAGTGAACCCTTCGATATTGTATAGGTAAATACAGGCAGGTGATTTTTAACACACACACACACACACACACATTGACAAGGTGGACAGAGACAGGAAGTTCCAGATATGGGACATAGAAGCTGAAGACTCAGATGAGTCAAAGATATGTTAGGAAGTATTTCTTTAGTCATAGAGTTGTCAGGAAGTGGAATAGTCTAGCAAGTGATGTAGTGGAGGCAGGAACCATACATAGTTTTAAGACGAGGTATGATAAAGCTTATGAAGCAGGGAGAGAGAGGACTTTATAGCGATCAGTGAAGAGGCGGGGCCAGGAGCTGTCTCGGCCCCTGCAACCACAAATAGGTGAGTACACACACACACACACCCGCCCACCACATCTTAAACTTTTTGGCTAACTTCTTTTCCGGTAAGTCTCAGTTACCCTCAAAATGTCTCTTCCACACTCAGAGCGTCTCACTCACACTCAGAACGTCACTCACACACTCAGTGCGTTACTCACACACTCAGAGCGTTACTCACACACTCAGAGCGTTACTCACACACTCAGAACGTCACTCACACACTCAGTGCGTTACTCACACACTCAGAGCGTCACTCACACACTCAGATCGTCACTCACACACTCAGATCGTCACTCACACACTCAGAGCGTTACTCACACACTCAGAGCGTTACTCACACACTCAAGCGTTACTCACACACTCAGAGCGTCACTCACACACTCAGAGCGTCACTCACACACTCGGAGCGTTACTCACACACTCATAGCATCTCACAGACACTATCGCCTACCACCTCCGGTATGCAAATTCACCATGAAGACGTTAGTGCTAAAATTAAAGCATGCAGAGCCGCCGTCTTGCTCTTACTCTAGCTTCTCTCGCTACAGTCTGGCGCTGCTGAAGACGCGGATGCTGTTGCCGCTCTCACTCGTGGTTGCTCCTTCCGGGTGTAATAGTCTGCTATTTTCCTTGTCTACGCTTGTCATGCCACACATAAACTCAGTTATTAAATTTACATGGAGGCGCTAAAACCGTGGTGGTTATACATCTTAGGAGTCTGAGGGGAGGGTGGATTGTCATCAGGTTTAATCGGGGGTATGGTACCACTTTAAGTATAAGTGCTCAATATTTGACTTTGGTTTGGGATAATATAAAATACCTGTATGTATTTCTTATGTTGTAAATAAGATTACAAGTTTTATTTTATTTCGTTTCGTTTTATATATACGTATGTGTAGGTGTGACATGCATCGAATACGTTACATTTATATGATGTTCATCACACAACCACTTTTTTATTTCTTCTAATCAGCCAAGCCGGCAGTTGTGACTGTGCAGTTGAAGGGACCCCCAACCATATTGTAAATGGCTACCAGTATTAAACATCAGCCAATCAGGGTGATAAATTGACTACAAACAAATTGACATACCTAAAACCTTAGTCTGGTGTCAGTCATTTGCTATGGCTAATTACACAAGTTTGTTTTTTCATATGAATTTATAAGCCAATGGCAGTGAATGAACTAGCCTTGCTTTTCTCTCTTATTATAATATGATGTCTCTCAACAGTGATACTTTCTTGCTCACTCTGTACACATTGTAAATACTGGTGATGGGGAAATACGGGTATTCAAAAGTTACCTTTCGTATTCACCTTCGTCTTCATTAGTCTGTGATTGTTTCTCTACTGGTGAACTTACAGCCAGGTACTACAGTCCTTCTGTTTGTACCTGTGATCGTAATAATACGTAGGATTAAACGTATTGCAAACTATCGCAAAAACAGTTTGCCAACCTCGGGGAGTGTTGACTTGTCGCTGGCTCTCCTTTCTCTCTTGGACAGCGACAACAAGAGGTGTGCAGCTGACACCTTCCTTTCTCTCTCAAGATCACAAAAAGGGATGTCACAGACAACTCCATTCTCCCATACCTGCACCTGTCCGTGATATCCTGTGTGAGAGGCTGGTTGACTAGAAGTACCGGCAGGTGACAGTAGCTACTTACGTTGATAAGATATAAATTCACTTTGATAAATCACACCTGGTTATTACTGATCTGTCCACCTGCCTGTTCCTTGGGTATTCTGGGGTAGAGAGTATCAGGTCAACGAGTTTCTAGGTAGTAAGTGGTGGGTTCGGTTACATATTACGCCACATGTTACAGCTACTTATTGTTGTTTATATAATTCACTTTGGAGTGATGCTAGTTGAAAGTTGCATTACGTGTAGTATCCAGTGAACTGTGTTACACTGAACAGGCTAGAGAAATGGGAATTAACAGCAGCTAGTATTAACAAGTCATTTTATCAATGTGAGAAAGTTAAGTTTTTATCATTAGTTTTGGCTCAGAATATCTGTATGCTGCCACATTCTGGGATTCAGAGAAGTTAATGAGTCTGGTCTCCGTAATACTGGTTATTGTTATAGACCTTGGTGTATTGATGTCAACAAGTAGAGTGTGCTGCTCCCTGGATGTCTCTAGCTCTGAGGCTAGTTTGCTCTGGTGTTATGCTCATTTCTCCTGTGTTATCACATTGCTATTGCCATGCATGTCTTTGCAGGGATTGTGTGTACTAAATACTGCTGTCAAATTTAAATAGTATGTTGCAATTTATTCACACAAAAACCCTATGATTATGTTTAGTATAAGTGTACCCATGTCAGAGTGATCACATATTAATTTACTTGCGCTTATGTCAATAGAGTAATTAATTTATTTCCTTTCTGTATTAAGAAGTTGGAACAACGTTTTTGTGTTACTGTTACTGTGAAATTTTAAGTGAAATTTTTCACATTTATTAATTACATGTATATAATTGTTATAGTGATTAATATCATTCCTGACCTCTAGACCTTACTATTAATCTCTTGACATAGATAAACGTTTTGTTACCCACAGGTTTATTTCATATTCTTTAAAGGTATCATAATGAGGTATCAATGAACCCCAATGGAAATAAGTCACTCTGACTTTTTTGGGTTATCCTGGGTTTTATACACATATGCTGCTATGTATGATAATCTATGTAACTGTATTTGTGTATATCTGAATAAACTTACTGTGTTAAATTGGAGACGCGATGTACCTCTCTCAGAACAGGCTATGCATTGTTATAGAACCTATTCTTAATACTTTAAACTCTCTAATTTTGGTGATACTCTGCTAGTTAATACTCACGCAGCCTAACACTCTTTAATGCATAAAATTATTATGGAAATATGAGAAAAACAGAAAATAGGGTTGCAGTGGAACAAGGAGGATTTAGGAAGGAAAATGTAACTATGTGGACTAAATGTTTACATAAAATCACTTAAGTGAAAGAAAAGAAAATCATATAATTGGGTGGATATGAGAGCAATGTTACAGGTGGTGTAAAAGTATGAAAAAAGTGGTAGGTTATTGAAAGTTGTAAAAAGTTTTCCATAGAATAATGCGGCTGATGTTAGACCTTAAAAAAATGATGTAAAATGCTTGAGTGTTGAAGTGTGGGCTTCAGTGGTGATGCTAAGTAGTGGAAGGTGTCGTCACAACTGTTCTTGGCTGATGACACAGATCTATCGGGAGATTCTGAAGAGAAATTGTGGGCGAATTTAGAACGGTGTGTAAGAAGGAAGTCAGGGTAGTGAAAGGTTAGAACCAACACCAACACACAACAAAAATGCCACCAAACATTACACAACACCACCATACAATACCACCATAAACATTCAAAACATACAACACTACTACACATCACACAATACATGACACTACAATCACTACACAACACCACCACCACACTATCCCTCACTGTAACCACACACTGCCCCTTAATACCACCACAAACTGACCTACAATACCACAACACCCTACCCCTCACCAGCACAACACACTACACCCACACCACCTCTACACCCACACCATCTTTAAACACTATACCCACACCACCACTACAATCTTCCCCACACCACCTCCACACACTACCCCACACCACTACCAAACACTACCACCACTCACTACCCCAGAGTACCATCACACACACTATCCCACATTACCAACACACACTACCCCCACACTACCACCACACACTACCCCACACCACCACACATTTCCACCACACACTGTCACCACACACATTACCAAACACTACTACCGCACACTACCCCTCACTACCACCACACACCTCTTCCACACAACACGACACATCACCCCCACAACACCACACCACACACCACCCCACACCACCCCACACCACCCCACACCACACACCACCCTACACAACACCACACACCTCTTCTACACAACACCACACATCACCCCGACTCAACATCACACATCACCCCACACAACACACACCACCCCCACACAATACCACATAGCACCCCTACAAATCACCACACTGTACTTCCAAAACACCACCACATTACACCATACTAAACCACAGAACACCATACTACACCACAGAACACCATACATCACACAATAGTACACAAACTACACAACATCGTCACACAATAACATTCGTCAAACATCACACATCAACACATAAAATCATTAAACAACAATACAACACTATAACACAATACCACTTCACAACCCCACTCCCTTACCCCATTACACCACCCCACTACACATTAACACTACTCCACCATACTACATCGTTGCACAACACCACCACAAAATATCTTCACTTAATACCACCCCACAACACCGCCACACACCTTAACCACCACACAACTCAAGCACCACACATCACCACCACACTGCACCATCAGCACCGCACACTACCACCACCACCACAAATCACCAGACAACACCACGCAATACCATCACCCCGCAACACTACAACACAACACCAGCGCACAACACCACCCATTAACACGATGCATGGTGCTATCATCACAAGGCGGCAGATTACAGCCGCCCGCCTCTAATCCCCGCACCTCACCCATACATCATCTCTCAAGAATTTTGATGAATGGTGTCTCAGGCAACATTGTACAAGGCGTCCAGGGAGCTCCGCTTGATACACACCTGTCACCTGCCCTCCATAATCGCTGGTCACTCTGCCCCCCCTCCCTCTCTCTCCCGCTCTCTCTCTCTCCCTCTCTCCCTCTCTCTCTCTCTCCCTGTCTCTCTCTCTCCACACACACATACACACCTCTGATTAAAATTAAGATTAAAAACAGAACTAGACCCGGATGTACTACAAATTGATCTGGATAAGATGAAGGACTGGTATAACAAGTGACTATTGGAATTTAACCCCAGCAAATGCATACCTGTGAAGAGCAAAGACGTCCGGGAACAGTGTACAGGTTCAGGGGAGTGCAATTATTGAGGTTCCGCAAGGATCAGTACTGGGACCCATACTGTAAGTTTTAAACTGATGCTCTAAATACAAGCATTAACTCTTATGTACTCTCGTTTGTGATTGATATGACAAGATCAGATTACAAATTGAGCAGGAATAGTCAATTGAATGAGTCTTTAAATTTAATTCGAGTAAAATCTAAGTTACTGAGCTGGAATTAAAGACAGAATACCACGTCTGGGGAGGACGAGTGTAGGAACGAGAAGCAGAAAGACCTTAGAATATTAGGGGGTGGCACTTAGAAACTTACACTAATAATAATAATAATAATAATAATAATAATAATAATAATAATAATAATATATTATTATTATTAACATTATACTATTATTATTGTTCATTCTTGTTATTATGGATGGGTGGTCTTCTACCTGAGCAAGAAGGATGGATGTTCAAATCACTCTTTACCTCACTTGTTCCTCCTATCGTGTGCAATTCGCTTTCCTCCCCTAAATCCTTTTGTATTCTTTCCTTCCCATCCCAAGACGCCACACCTGCGCCGCTTTGAGCCAGTATAGTCAATTAGCCTGAAGAAATTTTAAATAACTTGATGTAGAGGAAATTGTTTGGGAGATGAGAAGTGTGTGAACCTCAGGATGGGTTCTGAAACTCATCAGTGTTGTCGATACAGCCTTCATTCATATACAATGACACATTTATACTCTTCAGTGAGGGTGGGAAGAACAGCCTTGATTTGGTGAAGAGCTCTTAATCAGAGCAATTCACCCCTTCATATGCTCGCGCCTGATTACCTCCCATTTCCCTGGCATTTTAAGACCCTACGGGTTTAGATTTTTCGCTTGAACATAAAAAAAAAATAATCGAACATATATAAGTGTTATAAGACAAAGTGAGTCATTAATCTCTATATCTATATTATAAATTACATATGTATCCATATCTAATGAATTACCAGTGATTTTACACTATAAATTACATACCTAGAGTTTACCTGGAAAAGATTTCAGGGGTCATCGCCCCCGCGGCTCAGTCTGAGACCAGGCCTCGTGGTGGATCAGGGTCTGATCAACCAGGCTGTTACTGCTGGCCCCACACAAACTGACGTACGAACCACGGCCCGGCTGGTCAGGTACTGACTTTAGGTGCCTGTCCAGTGTCTTCTTGAAAACAGCTAGGGGTCTATTCGTAATCCCCCTTATGTATGCTGGGAGGCAGTTGAACAGTCTTGGGCCCCGGACACTTATTGTGTTGTCTCTCGGTGTACTCGTAGCGCCCCTGCTTTTCATTGGGGGAATGTTGCATCTCCTGCCGAATCATTTGTTTTCATAGGGAGTGAATTTCGTGTGTAAGTTTGGTACTAATCCCTCCAGGATTTTACAAGTGTATATTATCATGCATCTCTCTCGTCTGCTCTCCAGGGAATACAGATCAAGGGTCTTCAACCGTTTCCTGTAATTTAGGTGCTTTATCATACTTACGTGTGCCGTGAAAGTTCTTTGTACACTCTCCAGGTCAGTAATTTCGACTGCCTTGAAAGGGACAGTTAGTGTACAGCAGTATTCCAGCCTAGAGAGAACAAGCGATTTGAAGAGAATCATCATGGGCTTGGCGTCCCTAGTTTTAAAGGTTCTCATTATCCATCCTATGATTTTCCTAGCAGATGCGGTAGATACAGTGTTGTGGTCTTTGAAGGCGAGATCTTCTGACATTATCACTCCCATGTCCTTCACATTACTTTTTCGTTCTATTGTATGGTTAGAATTTGTCGTATACCCTGACACAGTTTTAATTTCCTCAAGTTTTCCATATCTGAATAGTTGAAATTTCTCTTCACTGAACTTCATATTGTTTTTAGTGGCCCATTTGAAAATTTGATATATGTCCGCTTGAAGTCTTGCGGTGTCTTCGATGGAGGTCACTGTCATGGCAATCCGGGTGTCATCCGCAAAGGAAGACTCGGAACTATGGCTTACATCTATGTCTATGTCAGATATGAGGATAAGGAATAGAACGGGAGCGAGTACTGGGCCTTGTGAGACAGAGCTTTTCAAAGTAGCTGCCTCAGACTTTACTCTGTTTACTATAATTCTTTGCGTTCTATTTGTCAGGAAGTTATAGATAAATCTACCAACTTTTCCTGTTATTCCTTTCTCACTCATTTTGTGCTCTATTACGCCATGGTCACACTTGTCGAAAGCTTTTGCAAAATCTGTGTATAATACATCTGTATTTTATTTATCCTCTACAGCATCCAGGACCTTGTCATAGTGGTCCATTAGCTGGGACAGGCAGGAGCGACCTGCTCTAAACACGTGTTGCCCTGGGTTGTGTAACTGATGGGTATCTAAGTGATTGGGAGTCTTGCTTCTTAGAACCCTTTCAAAGATTTTTATGATATGGGATGTTAGTGCTATCGTTGTGTAGTTCTTTGCAATTGTTTTACTGCCCCCTTTGTAGAGTGGGGCTATGTCTGTTGTTTTTAGTGAGTGTGGATGTCCCCTGTGTCCATGCTCATTCTCCATAGAATGCTGAAGGCAATTGACATAAGCTTCTTCAAGTTCTTGATGAACACGGAGTTCCATGAGTCTGGGCCTGGGGCAGAGTGCACTTATTGCCTTTTCAAAGTCTTGTGGTGTTAGGATAATATTCGAGATTTTTCAGATGACCAAATTTTGGGTCTCGTTCATAAAGAATTCATTTGGATTGTCGACCCTTAGTCTGGGCAGCGGCTCGCTGAACACAGAGTCGCATTGGGACTTCAGTTTCTCACTCATTTCTTGGCTGTCATCTGTATATGTCCCATCCCGCATAAGCAGGGGCCCAATACTGGATGTTTTCCCCTTAGATTTGGCATTAGAGAAGAAGTATTTTTTTTTTAATTTCCTTTATGGCTTTTAGTTCTTCCTGCGATTCTTGTCTCCAGTAAGATTTTTTCAGCTTAAATTCGATATTTGCAGTTTCATTAACCAGTGCCTCCCATCGTATTTCAGATATATTGGCCCCTCTCAGCAGCTCTGTGACTCTTCGCCTTCGTCTGTATAGGGAGCATCTCTCTCTTTCTAGTTTACATCTTCTCTTTCTTTTTCTTATTGGAATGCACCTTCAGCAGATCTGAAGAACCACAGAGTTTATTTTTTCTAGGCAAAGGTTCGGATCTGTGTTGTTTAGGATATCTTCTCAGCTTGTTTCATTTAGGACATGGTTGACTTGTTCCCATTGTATGTTTTTGTTATTGAAATTGAATTTTGTGAAGACACACTCATGACTGTTCACATTTTGCTGGTCAGGAGCCCTGTGCATACATGTCTGTACCTCTATTATGTTGTGATCTGAGTGTATTGTCTTTGATACGGTTATATTACGTATCAGATCGTCGTTGTTAGTGAAGATGAGGTCAAGCGTATTTTCTAGTCTTGTAGGCTCTAATATTTGCTGGTTTAAGGTGAATTTGGTGCAGAGATTTAATAGGTCGTGTGTGTGTGTGAATTTTCATCTGAGCTGCCTCCTGGGGTGATCTCTGCTAAAATTTTATTTGCTACACTCCTCTATTTTAAATGTCTCAAGTTGAAATCTCCCAGTAGCAAGATATTTGGGGCAGAAGTTGGGAGATTTTCCAGACAGTGGTCAATTTTCTAAAGCTTTCCCGGAAATGCTGGGAAGTTGCATCTGGAGGCTTGTATACCACCACAATGACAAGGTTTTGGTTTTCAGTCTTTACCGCCAAAACTTCAACTACCTATCTGTCTGCTGCCTATAAATACCCCTTCTACCTGTTCTTTGTGTTAGTGTGACTTTGTAAATGGTCCAAGTCGGACCGAAACGTCGTCGTAAGCTCCTCTCTTCTATGTGCGGGTTGTGTGTGTATTGTTCCAGTCACGGTATTGTTCCTTGTTTTTGTTAATCATTTGAGGTGTTTAGTAGTTCTGAGCAAATGAGCGACTCTGTGACGTAGAGGCCAACCCCCCCCCCCTTGTTGCCTGTTTAGGCTGTCACATCTGAATAGGTTATAACCTGTGATCCATATTTCGTTGTCAAAATGATCCTTTGTGTGGGTCTCTGTGAATGCCACAAACATTGCATTTGACTCCGTGAGCAGTCCCTTGATGTAAGGGATTTTGTTGTTTGTTGACGGCTTTAGACCCTGTATGTTTGCAAAGACAAACGTCGTTATATTGGTAGAATTTAGGGTTTTTTTATTTGCTGGCTCTAATTTCTGTTGTTCTGGAGTGGAGGCCAATGATTGAGCCTCTGCTCCAGAAGTGTTTTCAGTTGGTGTAAGATTGCTGTCATTCCTTGCCAGTCTTTTTTCCCTCCTGGCCCTAAAAAAAACTCTTCCCTGGAGAGGATATGGCTCCCCTCTTTTGTTTCCCATAGTCTGGCTGGTCTGTGTCTTTTTGTCCCATATCTATACATGAAAAATTAATTTCTTGTACTAAGCTGGTCCGCAGTTTAGATAAAACTAGATGATACTTTTTTTCTCTATTTGAAGCACAAAAGAGTGCAGCTTAACGGCACTTCTGATCAAAATATTCATTCATAGGTCTTTAATTACAAGGGTTTCCGCAGGTGAGGCAGTTGTGTAGAGGTATAGAAATGTTTTTTAAGGTGTAATAAAGAGGATTTAAATTTTAGAATTTAGACGCAAAAGACAAAAACAAAAGAAATTATAAACATCTCCACAAAACAACGTATGGAATCATTATACAAAGATACTAATAGCAAAGCATTTCCTCATATTCTCAACATTTCGCTCAAAGGTGAGCTTGACTTCAAAAACTTAATTAGAACGAAACGTTTAGCGACATATTGAAAGTTTCCCTTCATATATGTCCTGAACGATATATATAAGTGTTATCCAAACACTGTCCAATGACGGGGTCCTGCTACTGGCATTCCTAATTCCATCTGTTTGACTTTCATACCATAAATGATCGTTATATTATCTAATATACGTGTGCATTAGTTAGTTGATTTGTTAGGTTAAAGCTATTGACTAAGGTCGTCATAATGTATCTTCTTCACAAGTATCTTACCAACCAAAAATATGTTTAAAAACAAAATAGAGATTAAAGAAAACTGTGTATATACACTGAGAGGTGAATGTCTCAGTGTAATATATACTGAGGTATTCACATCTCTCAGTGTAAGTGTACCGTGTGTAATGGTGCTAATCAAGTGAAATTGGTATTCCTCTCTTGCTGATTACGTAACATACAAACTTAGTGTAAATCTACTTTCGGTCCTAGTCTTAAGGGCGTGGTGATTTTAAAATGCCGTCAACCAATAACATACCTGTGTAGTAAGTAAACATATTACGTGTTAAAGTAACACTGGTACATGGTACCGTACATGGTAATTGTGTCGTGTGGTGGTATATACACAGGTACATTGTGTGTACTGTAAGTGAACACTGGTACATTGTGTCGTGTGGTGTTACCTTGTAAGTGAACACTGGTACATTGTGTCGTGTGGTACTGTAAATGAATGGTACATTGTGTCTTGTTATGAAGTGAACACAGGTACATTGTGTCGTGTGGTGTTACCTTGTAAGTGAACACTGGTACATTGTGTCGTGTGGTGTTACCTTGTAAATGAACACTGGTACATTGTGTCGTGTGATTTTACATTGTAAGTAAACTGGTACATTGTGTCGTGTGTAGTACCTGTAAGTGAACACTGGTCATTGTGTCGTGTGGTGTTACTGTAGTGACACTGGTACATTGTGTCGTGTGTTTACCTTGTAAGTGAACACTGGTACATTGTGTCGTGTGGTGGTATCTTGTAAGTGAACACTGGTACATTCTGTCGTGTGGTGTTACCTTGTAAATGAACACTGGTACATTGTGTCGTGTGATTTTACACTGTAAGTGAACACTGGTACATTGTGTCGTGTGGTGGTACCTTGTACGTGAACACTGGTACATTGTGTCGTGTGTGTTACACTGTAAGTGAACACTGGTACATTGTGTCGTGTGATTTTGCACTGTACATAAGAACATAAGAACATAAGAACATAAGAAAGAAGGAACACTGCAGCAGGCCTACTGGCCCATGCGAGGCAGTGAACACTGGTACATTGTATTGTGTGATTTTACACTGTAGGTGAGCACTGGTACATTGTGTCGTGTGATTTTACATTGTAAGTAAACATTGGTACATTGTGTCGTGTGGTAGTACCTTGTAAGTGAACACTGGTTCATTGTGTCGTGTGGTGTTACACTGTAGGTGAGCACTGGTACATTGTGTCGTGTGATTTTACATTGTAAGTGAACACTGGTACATTGTGTCGTGTGGTGGTACCTTGTAAGTGAACACTGGTACATTGTGTCGTGTGGTGTTACCTTGTAAGTGAACACTGGTACATTGTGTCGTGTGATTTTACACTGTAAGTGAACACTGGTACATTGTGTCGTGTGGTGGTACCTTGTAAGTGAACACTGGTACATTGTGTCGTGTGGTGTTACCTTGTAAGTGAACACTGGTACATTGTGTCGTGTGGTGGTACCTTGTAAGTGAACACTGGTACATTGTGTCGTGTGGTGTTACCTTGTAAGTGAACACTGGTACATTGTGTCGTGTGGTGGTACCTTGTAAGTGAACACTGGTACATTGTGTCGTGTCGTGTTACCTTATAAGTGAACACTAGTACATTGTGTCGTGTGATTTTACACTGTTAGAGAGCACTGGTACATTGTGTCGTATGGTGTTACCTTGTAAGTGAACACTGGTACATCAACATGTCGTCGTGTGATGCTACGTCATAAGTGAACACTGGTACATCAACATGTCGTCGTGTGATGATACGTCATAAGTGAACACTGGTACATCAACATGTCGTCGTGTGATGCTACGTCATAAGTGAACACTGGTACATCAACATGTCGTCGTGTGATGCTACGTCATAAGTGAACACTGGTACATCAACATGTCCTGTGATGCTACATCATAAGTGAACACTGGTACATCAACATGTCGTCGTGTGATGCGGGTGCCCAGACATCACTAGTGTGAAATCCGCCGTACAACTGCAGTGACAGAAGACAGGAAGGACACTAATTGCCAATCAGAAACAATGTATGGCAGAAACAATTCATTACGGTCGGTGATCCGATTATCCCGTGGGTACACTGGCATGATGTTCATTATCAGAAACTCTCTCAATTCTCTCAATCACCTCTCAATTTCCTCAGTCGAGTGACCGTTTGGCAATACCCTTGGTCTCATCCTGCTGTATGGTCGAAGACCTCTACCTCTGCCAGCACACAATCAGTCTACCCGCATAACCATGGTTGCCGACGACTGAGTCTTGGTAATTGAGCTGCACATTATTGTCATAATGACTCAACCCTGACAACTTATTAGTCCTGGTTATATTCTGTCTAATAGATGGTGAATGAGAATAATCAATGAGAGAGAGAGAGAGAGAGAGAGAGAGAGAGAGAGAGAGAGAGAGAGCTCTCGTGTATACTCCCAGATTTACAACTAATAAAATTAGGTACCTAGCACTCTACGATGCTTCAGGCTACACACGACTATGACGGGTGTATGGTTGCAATAAGAAAAATTTAAAGAATGTTGAAGATATGCATTCACTGTAGGTAGCCTCTCGTCCTCTTCTCAACAGATGTCCAACCCATTCTTAATAAAACTCTTTTTTTTTTTTTTTTTTTTGACGTGATGCTGAGCATCATTTTTTTTACGTGATATTTAAGGTCAGTTTGTTGACGCTTCCAGTTTATCCCCATATGTTGTTTACTTTATTTGTATATAAGTTAATTTTATAGGTTAGGTTGTCTTTGGGTGCCTTGTCTTTGGTTGAGTTATATTTAGCCACAAATAAACAAAGAGATTTTCAAGGAAAAATTTAATTCTGATTGTGTATATCTCTTGGAGCGAGAATGTTTTGAACTTTCATCCACAACAAATGCTAAACCCAGATGAGGTACTGACGACAATACGAAAAAAAAAAGAAACAAGTAACAGAACAAGGTTTTATTTAGAAAACTGTTTCTTCTGTGTACAATTTTATTATAGCTCTCTTCACAAAGCAAAACGTTGTTCCAGTAACAGTTTGCTTCTTTTACTGTAGCTAAGAAGAGTGTCTTTATTGTTTAAGCAATAAAAATACCCAAGTATTGCACATGTGTCTTACTCATATTAAGTTGTCGGTATTTTATACCCTCATCTTGGGATCATCGGTGTATGAATGTAACTGATGAAGCGGAAATGTTGATTAGAAAGGTTGCCACACTTCCTCCTCTGGTGCAAAATGCTTTGTTGTTTGGGAGTCATAGAGTGCAAACTTTGATTAGGGTTGGCTTAATTGATGCTTTCTATTCTGTCGCAGATCAAGACGATGTCAGTTTTTTATAAAGATTTTGTTCTGATAAGCAGTCGCTCTGAAGAAACAATGATTGAAGAAGAGTTCTTCAGACAGACGGATGAGCCAAATTTTCTTAGCCGCCGTGATGCCAGAGAGCAAAAAAATGATCATTAATGGAATGATGCATGATAATGAGAAGTTGTTGTTGGTGACCAGTATGTCAAGTGGTATCATTTGTAATACGTGAGTAATATTATAAGTTTAAATCCCTAGTGAGCAAACTGTGACGATGGATGACACAAAAAGAAGGAATTATTCGTTTATAATATTCCTAGATTCAGTACCATCTCCTTTTTCTTTTCCCCCGTCCTCTCTGCTACCTCTAATGTCAACGGAAGTTTCTAGTATAGTCGTCATAATTGCCTTCACGCTTCTAGTAATATGACTGTGAATACCTATGAACTTCTGTTAGACCAGTTACGATGCAACTTCCAGTAACTGTGTACATAACAAACGGGCCATTCCCTGATCTTTTCATAAAATCTCCCCTTGTACTACCCTATATTTTTTTCTTGAATATGTTACTAGAATTAACGTCACCAACTGGAAAAGACCCGGACCGGGATCATTACCGATGAACCACATCGAATCAAATCCTGGTTGTCAAATATTTGCTGTCTAAGTAACAGCACCTCTTTAAGGAAGGGGGGCTCCCTGTCACGGTAAAGAGGCTATTGGTCTGAGGAATTGGACCTTTCGGTCTTCTTCCTCAGACAGAACCTAATTACTCCCCAGTCATCCCTTCCCTCTCCCATCCCCCCTTTCCCTTTCCTTCTCCTCTCCCCATCCATCCCCTATACCCTTCTTGTTTTCAGCCTTTGGGATTCTTCCCACAGGCACTCCTAGATAGGGGAAAGGGGAAAGTGATTCATTACATTCCGTTGAGGTCCGTGGTGGTGGGGGTGTAGTTTGCCGTGGAATCTGAATCACCTGGGGATATCCCAATCGCTCTCTGGTTTCCCGGAGGATGGCTTTGGGTGTCTTTCAGGTGACGGGTGTATCTCTGGAGGCTACCTTCCGGATTGAAAATTAAGACACATGTGCAACATCTGGGTATCTTTATAGTAAACGTTTCGCCAACCAGTGGCTTTATCAATACAAAATTCTAGGACATAATTAGAAGAGAGTAGAACTATATACAAAAGGTGAGGTAATCAGTCCCTCGCCACTGGTTGGCGAAACGTTTACTATAAAGATACCCAGATGTTGCACATGTGTCTTAATTTTCATCTTGTCGGTATTGTATACCACTTTTGTACATACCTTCCGGATTCCAGGGCGGTGGTGGCCGAAGGAGATATGCTTTGTGGTGGGTGTCCGGCCACCCTCTCTTTTGTCCACATCATGCCGCATCTGCACTACTTGCGATGCTGGGGTCCTCTTGGGCTTAGAGGGAAATTTACGGCCCTTCCATTCCTCCTAGGAGCTGTCCCTCCACGTTTCCTCCCTTTTTTTATTCTTGTTTTCTTTTTTTCTATCCTTTTTTCTAAAAACAAAGAAAGAAGTGGCTTAACCATGGAGTTACCAGTCCATGAACCAGCTCCTCCTGGGCCCCTTTCTGCTACCGCAGCTTGTTCCGACTCTACCTCGTTATTGACCACTCTTCGAACATTTCTAATGCACCTGTACCTCCTGCTGGTGGCGTTTCGTCACCCGCTCCAGGTACCGGGGTTCTGCCTGACTCCTTTGATACATCTGACCTCTGCATTTCTTTGACCATGTTTCCAGCTTCTCCCTCTATGGCGTTACGATTTTCGAATCGCAAGATGTTGCATTTCTGGTTTCTTCCTTACCGCCACCACTTTTGTTACTTGGTGATTTTAATGTTCACCATTTCGTCTGAGGGTTCTCACTGTTACTCTCGCGGCATTCAGTTGGAGGATTTTCTCACTTCTCTCCCCCTCCATGTTTTAAATATGGGTACTCCCACCAATTTTGATCCTCGTACTCAATCTCTCTCTTGCATTGATCTCTCGGTTTGGTCTTCCTCAACTGCACTAGACTTTACCTGGTCTATCTTCCCAGACTTGCATGACAGCGATCATTTTCCAATCATTCTTACTTCTCCTTCGTATGCACCACCTCCTCGTAGCCCATGCTGGCAATTTTACCAAATGAATTGAGACCTTTACTCGTGTCAAACTGTTTTTAGTGTGGATCATTCTTCGTCCTCCATTGATGAGCTTTTACACCTCTTCTCGACCTCAGTTTTAACAGCAGCTTCACATTCTATACCCCAAACCTCGAGCAGGAATTTTCAGAGGTGCGTACCTCGGTGGTCTCCTGCTTGTGCTCAGGCAGTATGTTTGAAACGCGCTGCGTGAGGCAGGTATTGGTATAATAGACCCACAGAGCAACTCCTTGATTTTAAGCAGTACAGAGCGGTCGCTCGCCGTGTCATCCTTCACAGTAAACGCACTTGCTGGCGGGATTGTGTCACTTTGGCTTCCTCTATGAGTGCAGTCTGGAAAAAAGTACGGAAACTGAGTGTACTCTCCCGATCCGGCTCCCGTTCTTCGGGATGCCGAAATTGGTATTCATCTTGTCCGTATCTCTCAGGGGCACCATCTATGTCCCTCGTTTCTTTCCTCCAAGTCTGCCTAAGAGTTTGAGCCCTTAGACTTTTCTTCTATCAGAGAAGTCTTATAATGTGTTTTTTTCACTTCTGAAACTGGAGGCAACACTCTCCGCTTGCCGATCATCGGCAGCTGGGCCTGACGGAATTCATATTCGTATGCTCCAGCATTTACATCAGTCAGCCCCATTAATCTTATTTGGTCACAAGGAGTTCTTCCCCAGCTGTGGAAATCTGCCGTTGTTCTTCCTTTCCGTAAACCGGGTACTACGGGACATGATGCCTCCCACTATCGTCCCATTGGTCTTACTAGTGCAGTTTGATAGGTGATGGAACGTCTGGTAAATAGACGTTTTGATGTGGTATTTAGAGACACAAAACAATATCTTCACTAGTCAATATGGCTTTCGTAATGGCCGTTCTACTCTTGACCCCTTACTTCGCTTAAATAAGTATGTTCGTAATGTCTTTGCCAATAACCTTTTTGACCTTGAGGAGGCATATGACACAACTTGGAGATATAACATCTTGGCCCAGGCCCACTCCTTAGACCTCGGAGGTAATCTGCCATTTTTTCTTAAGAACTTCTATCTGAGAGACATTTCCATGTTCAGGTTAATATGCTTTCCCTGGACTTTGTCCAAGCTGAAGGTGTCTCGCAGGGATGTGTTCTGAGCACCACAATTTTTCTCCTTTCTATAAATGATCTGGCATCTATTCTTCCATCTTATATTTGGTCATCACTATGTTGATGACTTTGCTACAGCTTGTTGAGGCGCTGACTGTCGCCTCATTGCAGTTTATCTCCAGCATGCTGTCAACTGTATTTCCAATTGGGCTACTGCTCATGGGTTTAATAAATTTTCTAGTACTAAAACACATCAAATTACTTTCACTAGACGTTTTATCGTCCCTGATAAATAATCCATTGTACCTGTATGGTTCGCGTATCCCAGAACGTGATACTGTTAGGTTTCTCGGCCTTCTGTTTGACGGTCGGTTATCCTGGAAACCTCTCATTACCTCTTTGAAGGCAACTTGTCATAGACGGCTGAACCTCCTTAAAACCCTCACTCATCTTTCATTGGGAGGGGGTGATCGTAGAACACTCTCCTTCGGCAACATTCTGCCCTAATTTTATCGAAACTCGATTATGGCAACCAGATATACTCAGCGGCCTCTCCTGCGACTCTTTTAGCCTTGATCCCATCCATCACCAGGGATTACGTTTATGCCTCGGTGCTTGTCGCTCTTCACCTGTTGAGAGCCTCTATGTAAATATTCCATCCTTGACCGATCGCCGTGATGCTCATTGCCTCAGATATTATGTTCACTCTCATGACCTCCGCAATCCTTCAATGTATAGGATAGTAACGGATGTTAGTAGTTCTTTATTTGTTCGACGTCCCTGCTTACTCCGCCCATTTTCTCTTCGCCTACATTCGCTCTTGTCTTCTCTTCAGTTACCATCTTTTTATATTCATGTAGCATCTAACTTTTCCCTACCCCCTTGGGAAGTTCCGACGGTTCGTGTCTATTCTTCCCCACTTCCCCATTTCCGATCTCATTCTCGTGTCATCGCAATGTACATCGATGGTTCCAAGTATTCTGACAGCGTCCGATTCGCAACAGTATTTCCGGACATCATGCAAAGGCATTTATTATCCTCGGCTAGCATTTTTACGGCTGAATTGTATGCTATAAGAAAATTTGATACACCTCATCCCCTGGTTCTTCGTATCCAACTTATGTCTAGTAAGCACAAATATATTGTTTTTTGTTGGGTCTCCGGTCATGTTGATGTACAGGGCAATGAACAGGCAGACACTGCTGCGCGGTCATATAGAGGTGCTCTTTTTACATACTATTTTGCTGTAATTGATACCCACCTTCTCACCTGTTGGCAACAACGTTGGTCTGATCTGCTACATTACAAATTGCATTCTATTAAACCAAGTATAGGTTTCTGGCCGTCTTGTCATCAGTGTCGAGGTTGGGAGACTACTCTCTCCTGTCTTCGCATCGGCCACACTCGTCTTACTCACTGGTATCTCATGGAGAGGCTCCCTGTTCCACTCTGTGAAAATTGCCAGGTCCCAGTTTCTGTTAACTATATTCTGAGGGACTGTCCACTCTGTCAACGAGCACGCAAAATTTACCTCCAACGTCGTCACCGCTCTACTGCCTTTACTTTACCTTCCCTTCTTGCTGATGGACCCTCCTTTAACCCAGACTCTTCCATTGACTTTTTGACAGCAATTGATTTACTGCACAAACTTTGATGATGATGCCTCTAGAATTCCTCACAACCCTTTCTACCTCTCCCTCTTGCTACCCTCTACCCCTGCAATGGCCACTGCCCCGCTGCACTGCATGACCTAATAATAATCCCTCTCCCTCTTGCTAACAAATACCCCTGCACCCTTCCCTGCCCTCTTGCTCTGTATGACCTTTGCAGGTTTAGTGCTTCTTTTTTATTATAATAATAATAAGTAACAGCAATCCATCTCTAAATATCTGATTTTTTATCAATTCCAATAACTGGAGTTTACTGAATCACCTACGATGTCTTTGCATATCATTTTGTTATTAATGTGAATGCTCACGGAGGAGGTAGATTCCATTGTTCCAGTCACGGTATTGTGCCTTTTTTTGTTATTTAGAATCCTTTTTTGTTTGTTGTTGTGTCACGCTAAGAGTATGTTACATTTTATTCAGCGTTTGTCACACACCCATATAGACATGCCTCCAGACCAGGTATAACGATCAGGGGCCTAGCCGTTATATCAGTACCTTGGTTCAACCAGCCAATCATAAGGAAGCCCCCCGAAGCTGTGAAGCAACGTGAGGGGCTCGTGAAGCAGCTTTGACAAGACTTGCCTTCACTGCTGGTCGCCATTGTTCACCGTATATTGTGAGTGCATTTGCCTCACTTTACAGAGTTGAAAATACTGTACGTAGGCTATATATGTTGCAAATACCAGCTTATTTTTGGTGAAGGAAATTCATTTATTCTCTACTATCATTTTGCTCGTTCTAAAGTGGTCCTCGTGTTACAGCAAGGTGTACAGGCCATATCTACACCTGTACACGTAATAGTCATTCGAATGACTATCGTATCTGCTTGAGCTACTTGCATCGGATTTAAACGTTTATTGTTTGTTAGGTGCAAGTGATGTGAAGTGAGTGCAAAGGAAATAGCAACTGAATCATAAACTTATATCATATTTTATCTGGATACCACATAATTCAGTGCCTCTTATACCTCTCGAGTGTTTACAAATATTCTTGTTACCCATCGTAGCACGCTTATGTAAGTGTATCATGTGGTGTGGCAGACCACGTTCTTATGTGACAATACCAATTAAATGTAAGGATGGTCTAACATCGATAACAGTTGTGTTAAATGTGTACCAAAAACTCCAGCACTTGGAGATCTAACAATAAACGAAAAATTTGTAATTATAATGGTCTTTTTCTTCTTTGTTTCCTCCATGTTGTGTGTGCAGCCTCCATGCTGTGTGTGCAACCTCCATGTTGTGTGTGCAGCCTCCATGTTGTGTGTGCAACCTCCATGTTGTGTGTGCAACCTCCATGTTGTGTGTGCAACCTCCATGTTGTGTGTGCAGCCTCCATGTTGTGTGTGCAACCTCCATGTTGTGTGTGCAACCTCCATGTTGTGTGTGCAACCACCATGTTGTGTGTGCGACCTCCATGTTGTGTGTGTAACCTCCATGTGTGTGTGTAACCTCCATGTTGTGTGTGTGTAACCTCCATGTTGCGTGTGCAAACTCCATGTTGTGTGTGCAACCTCCATGTTCTGTGTGTAACCTCCATGTGTGTGCAACCTCCATGTTCTGTGTGTAACTTTCATGTGTGTGTAACCTCCATGTTGTGCGTGTAACCTTTATGTTGTGTGTGCAACCTCCATGTTATGTGTGTAACCTCCATGTGTGTGCAACCTCCATGTTCTGTGTGTAACCTCAATGTGTGTGTAGCCTCCACGTTGTGTGTGCAACCTCCATGTTGTGTGTGCAACCTCCATGTTATGTGTGCAACCTCCATGTTCTGTGTGTAACTGTTATGTTTGTGTAACCTCCATGTTATGTGTGTAACCTCCATGTGTGTGCAACCTCCATGTTCTGTGTGTACCATCAATGTGTGTGTAACCTCCATGTTGTGTGTGCAACCTCCATGTTGTGTGCGCAACCTTCATGTTGTGTGTGTAACCTCCATGTGTGTGCAACCTCCATGTTCTGTGTGTAACTTCAATGTGTGTGCAACCTCCATGTTCTGTGTGTAACTTTCATGTGCGTGTAACCTCCATGTTGTGTGTGCAACCTCCATGTTATGTGTGTAAACTCCATGTGTGTGCAACCTCCATGTTCTGTGTACTCACCTAATTGTACTCACCTAATTGTGGTTGCAGGGGTCGAGACTCAGCTCCTGGCCCCGCCTCTTCGCTGTCTGCTACTGGGTCTCTGCTCTCCTGCTCCATGAGCTTTATCATACCTTGTCTTAAAACTATGTATGGTTCCTGCCTCCACTATATCTTTCTCTAGACTATTCCACTTCCTGACTACTCTGTGGCTGAAGAAAGGCTTCCTAACATCCCTTTGACTCATCTGAGTCTTCTGCTTCCAGTTGTGTCCCCTTGTTTCTGTGTTCCCTCTCTGGAACATCCTGTCACTGTCTACCTTGTCAATTCCCCGCAGTATTTTGTATTTCGTTATCATGTCTCCTCTGACCCTTCTTTCCTCCAGTGTTGTTGTGTGTAACCTCCATGTGTGTGTGTAACATCCATGTTGTGTGTGTAACCTCCATGTTGTGTGCAACCTCCATGTTCTGTGTGTAACCTCCATGTAGTGCGTGTAACCTCCATTTGTTTGTAACCTCCGTGTGTGTGCATCCTCCATGTTGTGCGTGCAACCTCCATGTTGTGTGTGCATCCTCCATGTTGTGTGTGCAACCTCCATGTTGTGTGTGCAACCTCCATGTTGTGTTTGTAACCTCCATGTTGTGTGTGAAACCTCCATGTTGTGTGTGTAACGTCCATATTGTCTGTGTAACCTCCATGTGTGTGCAGCCTCCATGTTGTGTGTGTAACCTCCATGTGTGTGTAACCTCCATGTTGTGTGTGTGTAACTTCCATGTGTGTATAACCTCCATGTTGTGCGTGTAACTTCCATGTTGTGTGTGCAACCTCCATGTTGTGAGTGTAACCTCCATGTGTGTCAACCTCCATGTTGTGCGTGTAACCTCCATGTTGTGTGTGCAACCTCAATGTGTGTGTAACCTCCATGTTGTGTGTAACCTCCATGTTCTGTGTGTAACCTCAATTTGTGTGTAACCTCCATGTTGTGTATATAACCTCCATGTTGTGTGTGTAACCTCCATGTTGTGTGTGCAACCTCCATGTTATGTGTGTAACCTCCATGTGTGTGCAACCTCCATGTTCTGTGTGTAACCTCAATTTGTGTGTAACCTCCATGTTGTGTATGTAACCTCCGTGTTGTGTGTGTAAACTCCATGTTGTGTGTGCAACCTCCATGTTGTGTGTCAACCTCCATGTTGTGCGTGTAACTTCAATTTTGTGTGTAACCTCCATGTTCTGTGTGTAACCTCAATTTGTGTGTAACCTCCATGTTGTGTATGTAACCTCGATGTTGTGTGTGTAACCTCCATGTTGTGTGTGCAACCTCCATGTTGTGTGTATAACCTCCATGTTGTGTGTATAACCTCCATGTTGTGTGTGCAACCTCCATGTTGTGTGTGCAACCTCCATGTTATGTGTGTAACCTCCATGTGTGTGCAACCTCCATGTTCTGTGTGTAACCTCAATTTGTGTGTAACCTCCATGTTGTGTATGTAACCTCCATGTTGTGTGTGCAACCTCCATGTTGTGTGTATAACCTCCATGTTGTGCGTGCAACCTCCATGTTGTGTGTGCAACCTCCATGTTATGTGTGTAACCTCCATGTTGTGTGTGCAACCTCCATGTTATGTGTGTAACCTCCATGTGTGTGCAACCTCCATGTTCTGTGTGTAACCTCAATTTGTGAGTAACCTCCATGTTATGTGTGTAACCTCCATGTGTGTGTGTGTGTAATCTTCATGTTGTGTGTGTAACCTTCATGTTGTGTGTGTAACCTTCATGTTGTGTGTGAAACTCCATGTTGTGTGTGTAATCTCCATGTTGTGTGTGTAACCTCAATGTTGTGTGTGTAACCTCCATGTGTGTGTAAACTCCATGTTGTGCGTGTAACCTCCATGTGTGTGTGTGTAACCTCCATGTTGTGTGAGTAACCTCCATGTTGTGTGTTTAACCTCCATGTTGTGTGTGTAACCTCCAAGGTGTGTGTGTAACCTCCATGTTGTGTATGTAACCTCCATGGTGTGTGTGTAACCTCCATGTTGTGTGTGTAACCTCCATGGTGTGTGTGTAACCTCCATGTTGTGTGTGTAACCTCCATGGTGTGTGTGTAACCTCCATGGTGTGTGTGTAACCTTCATGTTGTGCGTGTAACCTCCATGTTGTGTATGTAACCTCCATGGTGTGTGTGTAACCTCCATGGTGTGTGTGTAACCTCCATGGTGTGTGTGTAACCTCCATGTTGTGTGTGTAACCTCCATGTTGTGTATGTAACCTCCATGGTGTGTGTGTAACCTCCATGGTGTGTGTGTAACCTCCATGGTGTGTGTGTAACCTCCATGTTGTGCGTGTAACCTCCATGGTGTATGTGTAACCTCCATGGTGTGTGTGTAACCTCCATGGTGTGTGTGTAACCTCCATGGTGTGTGTGTAACCTCCATGTTGTGTGTGTAACCTCCATGTTGTGTATGTAACCTCCATGGTGTGTGTGTAACCTCCATGGTGTGTGTGTAACGTCCATGGTGTGTGTGTAACCTCCATGTTGTGCGTGTAGCCTCCATGTTGTGTGTGTAACCTCCATGTTGTGTATGTAACCTTCATATTATGTGTGTAAAATACGATAATGAGACCGATACAGTGCCTGTCCATCCTACTATGAAAATGATGGTTTTATAGTGTAATTACAGGCACTTTTAAAAATCAACATTGTCATTGTGGCACAACCTTGGGGTTGCTAATGTACATGTTATAAAGTGTATTGTCTGTGTTTTTCAGGCCGTTGTGAAGCAGAAAGAACATCCTTCCCATTTACGCATTTTGACTTTTCTTTTTGTCACGTTCTGTTAGAATTAGCAATTTATGAATGTATGTATGTATGTGTGTATGCATTTCTGTATATATGTACATATATATATATATATATATATATATATATATATATATATATATATATATATATATATATATATATATATATATATATATATATATATATATATATCAATGACTCTGTGGATAATCGTCCTAACAACCTGGTCTCACTAGGCCACTAAATTGGAAATTAAGTATTACAGTAATAAGTTCAAAAATATTAATTGTAATATTGGTAGAATTACCGACAGTATATTGGGTAAAAGGACGCTTGACAAAGCTCCTGGAGAGCGAAACGTTGCCACAATAACAATGTCCCATTAGTTATACATGTATCCTTTTACCTAACAGTATAATTAATTCACTGCAAATTAAAAATAAGGGTTTACCGTTCTGGAAAGCCAGGTATGCACAGAGTCAAGACTTTTAATTGGAGAACGTGTCTCTTTACATAACTTGTCGGTATTAACATACCAGTATAACCATGAGTCTTTACCAATTATAAGTAGATCCTTTGAAAGACATATCTGCAGTTTTACAAGTGTGAGATAGAAAATTCCCACAGTCCTGTCAGAGTGCAAAATGTTTAACAGGCTTCCTTGTATAAAATATGGTAGAATACTTTCAGTAAATTTATTGATTATTTTTCACTCATTTTGAAGAACAAAAAAAATGTTTTTGAAATACTCTGAAAGGATTGTGATCAGGTAAACCTTGGTCAGAAAGGCAAAGACCTAGAATCAGGATTGAGGAAATTATATGACGGTCAGATACGGACAAGAGACCTTTGCTTTCTTTACATAGGTGCGGAAAGGTTCCTGAAATTCTCCGAGAATATTCGGCAATTATTTGCCACTAATATCATTTGTATTAAAGGAACATATTCAAATGATACTTCATAGACAATCTTTCAAATTTAACATTTCCCAGAAGCAGTGAACACCGGACACAGTGAGTGGAAACACTATACAGAAGGTAATATGTCACGGTAAATTTCAGTCACGCGACTCCCTCATTCTGACAGGCGAGTGGCTTCACCTTGTTGTAAATATAGGCGGCCACAATCCTCACACATCACTCGGACCGCCTGAATTCAGCGCCGTAAACATTGGTCAACGCTCCCGTGGCCGGACAAGGACTATCCATTACTCCACCTTAATTAACATGGTCTTGGAGGCACCGTCGTGGTGCTCCCTCGCCATAGGACTCACACTACTGAACAAGTCATGACAAAAACCCGTGTCAGGTCTTTGTTTTTTCCTTCATGAATAAAGTCCCCAAAACCCTTAAGCTTCACCGAGGCCGTGTGGTAAGTCAACAACATTCACACCTGTTTCACTTGACACCACCCTCCATTTGATGGGTGGTCTGTTTTAGTACTCTCCAGAAAGAATCTCGCATTTGTTCATTCTTTGCATCCTGTAAATCATTTTCTTGTCTATGTCCCTTGTTTATATTCATTCTTTCTTTGTTAAGTTAAGCCTAATTATCTTTACAGTCATTGTGTTTATTTATGTCTAAGATTTTTCTTACCACCCAGGGAGGTATTACTGTCCTGCCAAGTGAGTGCGAAACGGAAACCTGTAATTGTTTTACCTGATGGTAGGATTGGTGGTATCTTTTCTGTCTCATTAACAGGCAGGATACCAGGTATTTCTTACTACTTCTACTAACACTTAGGTCACACTACACATGCATGTGCAAGCATATATATACACATCCCTCTGGGTTATCTTCTATTTTCTTACCAGTTCTTGTTTATTTCCTCTTATCTCCATGGATGAGTGGAACAGAATTCTTCCTCCGTAAGTAATACGTGTCGTAAGAGGTGATTAAAATGCAGGGAGCAAGGGGCTAGTAACCCCATCTCCTGTATAAATTTAAAAAGAGAAACTTTCGTTTTTCTTTTAAGGTCACCCTGCCTCGGTGGGATGTGGTCGGTTCGTTAAAAAAAAATATCTGCAAAATTCTCTATCACCATCTGGAAGTCTTGCCCATCCATCATTTTGTTTAATAATTTATCTCTAACATTCTGTAGTAGAACTCCAGTAGATTCATAAACCAGGACTTTCCCTTTCTAAACAAGTGCTGCTTGTCTCTTACTAATCTTCCGTTCTCCAGATGCTCCGCCATTCTTTTTTTTTGGATATTTTCACTCTTGCCGTGGAAGATATAGATATGTATGTCAAAGATACGGGTCAAGAATGTAGCACCTCTTGTCTGCTTCTTGCTGTTATATCTCTGTCACATTAGCCGTTTTCCAAGTTCCTGGTAGAATCTATGTTTCTAGTAACTTGCTCAATAATTTTGCACTGGTGCGCTTTGTGGTTCTACTCCTTGTTTCATTGCTTGTGAGTCAGGCTTTTTTGTTCACTTCATCCCCTGATCTAAGGATATTTTCCGGTCTTCGGTTGATTTATTCCATCTGTTCATCTCCTTGGTGCAATCCCGGATTATGCAATTCACTTACACTCAGATCTGTCATTTTCAACAAAGTGTTTCATTGACTTCTCACTTCCACTTGTGATTTCCTCCCCACGAGAATAGTTTTCCATGTATAATTATTTGCATTTACCTCTCAACCAAACAACTTTCAGCTTTTGTAATTATTTACCTTTTATATCCCTGTATTTTGCAGTCTGTCAAACACATAGATTATCAAACTAGTTTTATGGTCACTCTCTTGAACAGTATGTGCTTTATTTTTCACTTATTGAGGAATGTACAGATAGTATAATAACCTATGTGACATGTCAGGGTATCTAATAAATATAAGATACCAGCCATATTACACACTCTAAATTTGAATGTACTAGATGAAACCTAAGTTAAATATACTTATCTAGATGTATTCCCATTAACCTTTTTTTGGAGCCTTGTTCGTGTATCCATGTGCTCTTGCTCTACCATCCACAGGATAAATATGGAGTGCACAATAAACTTGGCGTTTCTGTGGCTAAATCTAAATCTGTCAAAAGTTTTTCTAAAGTCTAGATAAATACATTTCTTTCTCAAAAAAAAAAAAAAATTATTAGCTCTCATAATAACTTAAATGATTTAATAATCATGAATTTGCAGACCAAAAACCAAATTATTTACTTGCTGTATGTTTGTTTTTTAAAGTATTTAATCATTTTTTTATAATATTCTTGCAATACTTGTCAACGAAGCTGAACTACAGTTTAAAGTGTATTGGCACAATGTGTGCCATTTTGTATTGTCTTGCCAATTTTCCTTCCTCTAATGAAATCCTATTTTTTTTTCAAAGTGTATAGCATAACTGTTCTGCACATTGTTCTCCAATCGGGTTCTACTTTTTTTTATTCATGTCAGCATCCAGTAGTTCTTTCCTTACAGCCACTTCAGTAATTTCAGAATTCCCCAATTCTGCTCTTTACTGTACAATTAAAATGTCGCATTTTTAACATATTCTGCAGTTTCTATTTAATGCCTCACACATTTCCTCCACTACAAGGAACCATCGTCTATATTCTCTGTATTATGTTTTTAAGATCTGGATTACTTTTCACAAAAAAAAATCTACTTTGCTGTCTACTATTTCATTTTTAAATTATCTTACTTTCTATTTACATTTGTAAATTGCTTTGTGGCCTGCTTGATCCTCTGATAACATTCTTGACTGGCCAGCTTCTAATACTGATTTCAAGATTTTTTTCATCTTTTCATGGCTCTCCACCTCCTTCCATTAACCTATTCTTTATTACTGTATCTCTTCTTGTCTTTAAGATTTTTTTCAACTCCAGTATCATATGCTACAGAACTTCCTATAAAATTATTTATGCCTGTCCCTTGCAAAAAATTATTACATAATTTTTTTCTAAAATACCGTTTTAAAGCATATTTCCTTTTCTTATATAATCGTTCATAATTATTATGTCTCTTTTTCATTTTTAAGTCATATTTAACAGAATGTGTGATTTTTTTCAATAGAAAATTATCATTCTTTGCATGTAGATATAGCAGCTAGTGAATGTTGAAAGTGTCTTCCTCTCTTGGAGTAAATATTAGATCTGATATTGACACAGTGTTAACTTCTCTCATTCTTGTCTATGCCTTTATATATTGATATATAAAAAAATCTGTCGTTATATTCAGAAACTCTGTTTACCCTTTTTACAGTTCTAGCCTCATAGCCTGCCCAATTATTTCTTTATAATTTAAATCTCTAATTATAATAGTTTTCTACTACTTTTCATGGTCTTATCAAGAGTTCCTGTCAGTCTCTGTACCCATGTATTATTAAGCTGTGGGTTGTATGCATTGACTATTAAGACTTTCTCATCATTATTTATTAAAATATCAACATTTTTATGCTTTGGATTTTAATTTCCTTCAGGCACTCGAAATATTTCTTTTCCCAATTATGCCAGTCCAATTTTCTTTCCCACTCTGTTCTGTCAAATAAAATCTCATTTAAAAAAATATTTTTCCATCTTGGTTTCATTTAGATAAACTATATCAGGTTTCTTTTCATTTATGTTGTCAATCACTTCTTTTCATTTGGACATTACTCCGTCTATGTTAGTGTATAAAATCTTCAAAAATGTGTTTATCTCACTATTATATATTTTCATCAATCTGATGGGTCGCTACGGTCTCTTAAAATAGTCTTCACTTTTAACCACATTGTCTTATTAGTGTTATAATATCCTTTATTTTCCCCCTTTCTTTAATATTTATTTTTTTATGCATAATCCGAGTAAGTTTTTTTTTTTCAGTGACCAGTGCTGATCATCATATTTTTCAGTTAGCTGAAATTCACTAAAAATTTTGTCAACTCATGTATGTGTTTTTTTTTTTTATTTGTTATTTTCGTGATTTATTTCTATTTTGGCAGAGACAAAAAACAAAAACACCGCTTCTTCTCTTTCTTCATTTTTCTTCAATAAGTTGAAATATTTGGCATTTCTTTTTCAGTTTCTAGAGAAATATATCCTAATACCCCGTGGGTGGGTGTACTTATCTAATTGTGGTTAGAGGGGGTCGATTCATAGCTCCTGGCCCCGCCTCTTTACTGGTCGCCACTAGGTCAGTCCCTGCTCCATGAGCCTTATCATACCTCTTCTTAAAACTATGTATGGATGCTGCCTCCACTACCTCACTTTCCAGACTATTCCACTTTCTGATAACTGACTGAAGAAATATTTCCTAACATCTCTGTGACTCATCTGAGTCTTCATCTTCCAATTGTGACCCCTTGTTGCTGTGTCCCATCTCTGGAACATCCTGTCTCTTTCCACCTTGTCGATTCCTCTCAGTATTTTATATGTCGTTATCATGTCCTCCCTATCTCTCCTATCCTCCAGTGTCGTCAGGTCGAGTTCCCTTAACATCTCCTCGTAGGACATGCCCCTTACCTCCGGAACTAGTTTTGATGCAAACCTTTGCACTTCCTCTAATTTCTTAACGTGCTTGGGTTCCAAACTGGTGCTGCATACTCCAATATGGGCCAGATGTACACGGTGTACAGAGTCCTGGTCGACTCCTTACTGAGATGTCGGAATGCTACTCTTAGGTTTACTAGACGATCATATACTGGAACAGTTTTATTCGTTGATGTGCGCCTCAGATGTGCTCGGTATTATACTCACCCAAGATCCTTTTCCTTGAGTGAGGTGTGTAGCCTCTGGCCCCCTAGACTGTACTCTGTCTACGGTCTTCTTTGCCTTTCCCCGATCTTCATTACTTTGCTCTTGGTGGGGTTTAACTCCGGGAGCCAGTTACTGGACCAGGCCTGCAACCTGTCCAGATCCCTCTGTAATCCTGTCCTGTGTGTGTACTCACATATTTGTACTCACCTATTTGTGGTTGCAGGGGTCTAATCACAGCTCCTTGCCCCTGTGTGTGTGTGTGTTAGTTACCCTTTGTGTGTGTGTGTGTGTGTGTGAATGTGTGTGTGTGTGTGTGTGTGTGTGTGTGTGTGTGTTGTGTGTGTTGTGTAGTGTGTACTCACCTAATTGTGGTCGCAGGGGTTGATTCATAGCTCCTGGCCGCCTCTTCACTGGTCGCTACTAGGTCCATTCTCTCCTTGCTCCATAAGCTTTATCTTACCTCTCCTTAAAGCTGTGCATGTGTTTGTGTGGGAAAGGGGCTTGTGCATGTCGGTTGTGTACCTTCTCATCCCGACACCTTGGCGGACATACCCGGGCATTAACTCTCTCTCTGTCACACACACACACACACCACACACACACACACACACACACACACACACACACCACACACACACACGTGGTCAGTGGTAGTGTGGTAGGTGGGGTTAAGGGGGAAGGTGACGGTGAATACCTATGAAGGTGAGTGTGTTGAGGTGACTGGTGGAGGTGTGTGTTGGGGTGACTAGTAAAGGTGTGTGTTGGGGTGACTGGTGGAGGTGAGTGTGTTGGGGTGACTAGTAGAGGTGTGTGTGCTGGGGTGACTGGTGAAGGTGAGTGTGTTGAGGTGACTGGTGAAGGTGAGTGTGTTGGGGTGACTGGTGAAGGTGAATATGTTGGGGTGACTGGTGGAGGTGAGTGTGTTGGGGTGACTGGGGAAGGTATGTGTGTTGTTGTGACTGGTGGAGGTGTGTGTTGTGTTGACTGGTGGAGGTGTGTGTTGTTGTGACTGGTGGAGGTGTGTGTTGTGTTGACTGGTGGAGGTGTGTGTTTGGGTGAATTGGGAGGTGCGTTTGGATGATTGGTGGAGGTATTTTGGGGTGACATGTGGAGGTATGTTGGGATGACTGGTGGAGGTATGTTGGGATGACTGGTGGTGGTATGTTGGGATGACTGGTGGTGGTATGTTGGGGTGACTGGTGAAAGTATGTTGGGATGACTGGTGGTGGTATGTTGGGGTGACTGGTGAAAGTATGTTGGGGTGCCTACCTGGAGTCTACCTGGAGGGTATTGCGGGGATCAACGTCCCAGCGGCCCGGTCCATGACCAGGCTTCCCGGTGGATCAGGCTGTTACTGCTGGCCGCACGTACTCCAACGTACGAAACAGCACGGCTGATTCGGAACAGACTTTAGGTATCTGTCCAGCTCCCTCTTGAAGACAACCAGGGGTCTATTGGTAATTCCCCTTATGACTGGTGGGAGGCTGTTGAACAGTCTTGGGCCCCGGACACTTATGGTGTTTTCTCTTAGTGTACTAATGGCGCCCCTACTTTTCATTGGGGGTATGTTGCATAGCCTGCCAAGTCTTTTGCTTTCGTAGGGAGTAATTTCAATGTGCAGATTAGGGACCAGTCCCTCTAGGATCTTCCAGGTGTAGATTATGATGTATCTCTCTCGCTTGCGCTCCAGTGAGTACAAGTCAAGCGCATCCAAGCGTTCCCAGTAGATAAGGTGTTTGATGGAACTTACATGTGCAGTAAAGGTTTTCTGTACTTTCTCAAGATCTGCAATTTCACCTGCCTTGAATGGAGATGTCAATGTACAGCAGTATTTCCAGCCTAGACAGAACAAGTGATTTAAAAAGGATCATCATTGGCTTGGCATCTCTTGACTTGAATGTTCTCATTATCCATCCTATCAGTTTCCTCGCAGATGTGATAGTGGCATTGTTGTGGTCTTTGAAGGTGAGGTCTTCAGACATTACCACTCCCAGGTCGTTCACATTATTTTTCCGCTCTATTGTGTGATTAGAGTTTGTAGTACACTCAGTTCTAGCTATTATTTCATCCAGTTTTCCATAACGGAGTAGTTGAAATTTGTCTTCATTGAACATCATATTGTTCTCCGTAGCCCCCTGGAAAACTTAGTTTATATCTTCTTGGAGATTTGCCGTGTCCTCAACGGATGACACTCTCATGTAGATTGTAGTATCGTTTGCAAAGAATGATACGGTGCTATGGTTTACATCTCTGTCTATGTCTGATATGAGGATGAAGAACAGGATAGGGGCGAGTACTGTGCCTTGTGGAACAGATCTCTTCACTATGGCAGCTTACGATTTAACTCTGTTTACCACTACTTTTTGTGTTCGATTGGTTATAACGTTGAAGATCCATCTACCCACTTTGCCATTTACTATTACACCATGATCGCACTTGTATACTACATCTGTATTCTGTTTGTTTTCCAGTGCATCCAAGACCATATCATAATGGTTCAAAAGTTGCGAGAGGCAGGAGCGACCTGCTCTGAAACCATGTTGCCCTGGATTGTGCAATTGTTGGGAGTCCAAGTGGTTTGCAATCCTGCCTCTTAGAAATCTTTCAAAGATTTTTATGATGTGGAACGTTAAAGTTATTGGTCTATAGTTCTTAGCTAATGCTTTGCTGCCACCTTTATGGAGTGAGGCTATATCCGTTGTTTTTAGTGACTGTGGAATCTCCCCTGTGTCTATGCTCATTCTCCATAGCATAGTTAGACCCCGTGAGAGGGGTTTCTTGAAGTTCTTAATGAACACAGAATTCCACGAGTCTGGGCCTGGGGCTGAGTGCACGGGCATTTTGTCAATGGCTTTCTCAAAGTCTAGTGGAGTTAGGGATATGTGAGGGTTATGACTGGTGGAGATAAGTATGTTGGGGTGACTGGTGGAGATAAGTATGTTGGGGTGACTGGTGGAGATAAGTATGTTTAAGAAATATACTTCATAGCAAATGGGAAATATCTGAACCTTCTTAGGACATTTAATGAAGCGCTTATCAACATTTCCGAGACAAATAAAAAAACATCATCAGGATTCATTGCTGGAACATGACAAAACATTGCACGAACCATAATAAGTCACTGAAAATACAGGAAAACATTAGCGAAATATGAGAAAAGGTTTAAAATTACGTAAACAAACCATTAGGGGTTAATGATTATGCGCTACATAACTGAGGTGGTGACAATACAATACAAACCTCAACATTGAATATAAACATTAACTTAACCCTTTTGGTGAGTTTCCTGTTGACATTCAGTGTGGTGACTCGTCTTGGATAGTAACCACCTGATTCATGAAATACGTATAAACACCATTTCTTTATTGATTTGTTTACTTATTTTTAAAATTAGTCTCGTGTTTTGCTAATGTTTGATTGTATTCTAAATAGTTTATGGTTTGCACGACACGTCTGGCAACGTGGAGCTGAGCAGCACCAAGAAACGTTCAGCTATGCACGAGTATCAATTGTAATGGGTTCCCATTTAAAACTTTAGTATGTAATTAATAGTTTCAATTTGTAATTTATTAGAAACTTTATCGAAAGCTGTTTGGGAACCTAGACATATAACATCTGGGAAACCTTTTTTTTTTTTTTTTTTTTGTCAAGTATTAAATATATAATTTAACAATGATTATTTATTTTGTAGACAGAATGACAAGATCATTTATTAGACAGTTCATGTTGACCAATTTATTTTGTGGTGTTGTCTTCCATTATTTCCACAACTCATTCACTTAATAATAATTTCAAGTCTTTTAACTAACATCAGCGTCTAATAAGATGAAGATACACTTTGACTACTCGAGTTCAATACAAATAAATATAAAAATCATGTAGTACCTCAACTAGTTGAGTCCTCAACTCACTTACTGATGATCGAAATTGACCGGAAGTTTGCAGCCAGATGTGTCAGAACTCAGGTGGTCGCCTTATAACCAAGAACTACTGAAAGTGAACCAGTTTATTTAGAAAAGGGGACATGATACCAGTAGCGGACCTACATTTTTGGGGTCCTGAAGCCTGAACTGTTATGGGGTCACCTTGGCAACCAGCAACAGCTAGCCTACATCATACGTACTTTAATAACAATTAAATTTTTATTTTTATTATTTTGCATTGAATTACACTGTATTACTAAAAATTTTTCAAAACCTCTTCTCATACAATAGACCCAAAATTTTGAAGCAATGTAGACTATAGTTGTTTGTGGGGCCCCTTCGGGATTAGGGGCCCTGAAGTTTAAGCTTCATTAGTTTCATCATAGATCAGTCCCTGCATTATACTCGGATGAATGAACAGAGTAACAGAATATAATGTGAGGATCAGGGACAATGGAGCACAAATGTTAGGAAATATTTCTTGTGTTAAAGTGGTAGCAAAGTGGAATGAGTTATAGGGGGAAGTGGTAGAGGCAAGCTCCAAAAACCGTTTCAAAAATATGTATGACAAAATTTAAAAGAAAATGAATTTGTATTGTCGGTCACAATTATTCAAAAGGTAAAGCCAGGAGTCATGATTTGATTTCAGTAAAGACAAATTGGCGAGTACAGGTACATACAAAGAGAGAGAGAGAAAGAGAGAGCATGAGTAAAGGTGGTTTAATATAGTTTCTCTAAAATAATTTGTAGTGTTGCTTTGTTGTCTATGATTTTTGTTCTCATCTGTTTTACGTCATCTGTGACGAGAGGGACACAAGTCTATCTGTTTGCCACAACGTTTTTCTATACCGGGTTTAGTACTAGTCTCAGTAATCATCCATGCGAGACCCCACTCATCCTCTTCGTTTTAATGTTCAAATAACTGGCTACAAGAATTCAATCTCAGCAAGTGAAAGATTATGAACATTGGAAAATGAGAAAAAATGGCAACTGGAGTCAAGTTTAGGAAGAGAAAGACAAACCACAAACAAGAAGAACTAAGCCCCAGCTCAGCGCTGGAGGGGCACCTCAGCCATTTAACTCAGGCTGCATATGCGTGACTAGCGAGTCTGAGAGTGGCATTCTGGAGTCTCATCAGAGAGTCATGCAAGACCCAATAAATTATACATGCCAGGCCTATAATAGAGCCTGCAGCACAAGTTTGGAGCCCAAACCTAACTAAGTTTACCTAGAAACTTGAGAAAGTGCTGTCGTTCGTAACGGATTAATGCCTTTGCTAAGGGTAATAACTTATGAAGAGAGGCTAAACCTACTAAACCTGGGGACATTTTACAATAGAAGAACCAGGGGAGACATTTTCTGATACAACATATTAAAAAAAACATTATAATGAAAGCAGGGAGAGATTCATGAAATGGAGAAAATCTAGAACATGTGGACGGATATAATGGAAGTTCAGAGTGTGCAAAAAAGCTGAATGACCTGGGTTAGCATGTCTTAAATGCAGACTCCAGACACAGCTTTAAGTATATGTATGATAGAGTCCACGAGGCTAGAAATTAGCGAATGCTGTCGTGACCAGTAAATAGGCGGGACTCCCGCACCCACAACTTGGTAAGTGTATCTAGGTGATGACACAAACATCCACGTATGTGGAGACGACCAAGTAAATGCATGTTCTTTTGCTAAAACTCTTAATCTGTATTCGATTTCTGTATTTTTTTAAATTGATTAAAATGTCTAGGCTCATTCCAGAGCAATAGAGTCGACTTTAAAAGTTCCAAGTTATGGTATATTCATATATAGCTGTTGTAATATTTGTTTTTAAGGAATTATAAATCATATTAAGGATTCATTAGCCTAAACTGTAAACTAAATGTCACATGTTTTACTAGAATACACGTACATGTGATTGCCTTGAATTTTATAGGAGAGTCTTTCAGTTCCAAGGCACACAAATAGAATCAACAACGGTACTAAGCACTTCAAGTGTTAAAAAAAGAGGCTGTGAGTTGGCGCTGACAGCCTTACACGTTCTCCTGGAAGACGCTGAAAGACCCGTTCACCTTTTCTGCCGACGACCCGCAGCCGACACCTCTTTGTCTCCGACAGAACGGTAGTGGCGACTGTATTAAACCATGAAACAATAAACTAACATTTTTATCTAAATTCTTGCACGATTTCTCGTCTGAGTGGAATGAGGTAATAGCAGTAATCCTGGCATGGCATCTCTGGCGGTCCTGCGACAAGGCCTCCTTGTATGAGGGGAGGTTATTTGGCCAGACCCCCCCAGGATCACAAGCTTCTAAATAACACTCTATGACATAAGTCGTGACTGCCCGCGTGGCCAGATTCTCTGCAAAGATCAACTATCATATTTTCGTGTTCATTCGCCGTATTTGGTGTACCATGGTTTACCTAGCAGGTGTGTGCAGACTTGAAGCAGGTATAATCTTGGTGTTGGAGCCGTCAGGTCCACTCGCTTAGTGAGCCATCAACAGCGAGTGTTCATGTTGAGTAGTAATCTCTTAACTCTCATTGCACCTTCGCTCAGGTTGCAGAAATCGAAATTTTACGGACCTCCATAAGGACCACCAAGAAAGCTACCTGAACATTCTCATAATGAATCGTTCAGATCATATCGCCTTCACTCATGAACACTCTCAGAAACATCTGTTGCAACTGACGCGAAGATATGTGAAAAAGGGCAAACTAATTAGGAGGCGGAGTCGGCGCGGCGGCGGGCTGGGATGATGTATCGAGTTTGAAGATTGGGTCGGAGATAAGGTCGCCAAATCAAATTAATACTTTTTATCTAATTAATGGTGTATTATATGCTATCAGATAGTTATAAAAACTCGTTTACAATCCCCATCTTCAGCTACTCTGCACTTACATCATCTTAGGCTACAGGGAAGGATTAAACTTTTATTTAAGGAAAAAGAGACGCCAAGGGAACAAGTCTGTTAAAGAGAGAACCTTGATATGTATATTATTGCATAATATTTTCATAATATTTTGGAAAAAGTATAGAATACTTGAGCGACGTTGACAGTGTTGGAAATGCATGTATTTTTACTCATTGACAACAACAGTGGGCAGATTCCTCAACACTTGAATTCTTTCAGAGATCTGGAGTTTTGTTATACATTTATATTTTGCAAATATGATTTGCAGAAGAGCTAAATTTGCTAGAACATTTTTTCTACCATTTTCCTCCGGACACCATCCACAATACTCGGTCAATACCCAGTAACTACTTCTCTAAATGGTGAGGAACGGCACCAACACTGTGTGGAAGCCGTGCAAGTTGGGTGCATCTGTAAGATTTCCTCTAGGAAACGGCGTTTCTTTGGGGCTTTCTCTAGGAGAGAGCGCGTCTGTAAGATTTCCCAAGGAAGGTGCAACGCTGAATCTGGGTGTCTGTAGCAAGCATTTTGCCAGGCATGGTCTGGGAAGTCTCCCCTTGTTGTTATAAGTCTGTAAGGTCGAACTTGAGTGTCAGTCTTGGAAATCGGTCAGGGAAATCGGTCTAGTCCACTGGTGTGATGTTGGTCCAGCTCCCATCATCTACCTGAGATAAAATTTGAGTGTGTAAACTTTATTATTCAACCTATAATCCTAATAACTATGTGACACTCTCACAAAGGGTTTGCACCCTATTTCTAAATAAGCTGGGTTAGGCTAGGTTAGATTAGGTTGGGTTGGGTTGAGTTTGGCTTGGTTAGGTTTCAACTGAAAAATTATAAATGAAAGATAAAAAAATTATAAAATAATCTAGCGCGCGAACAAAAAACATGCAGCCGCTGTGCCCAACTCATATTTCAACTGTTCAAGGCTCCGTCGATAGTCACCAGTGTGACGGTGTCTACAACATGTTGTCTCTGGTTAAGAGGACGGTCTGAATTATTAGTAAAACGTGTAAATATATATGCTTATCTTCTGGGCTAATGGAGGAGGAGTCAGGTGTTCTAATGTGCTCAGGTTATCTCTCCTCTATTAAAAAGTACCCACGTTATCAGGCCAGAACTTAGGTTTTACTCTAAACCTTCCATGACTTAATTAAAATGAATATTATAAACCATAGAAATAGCGTTCACTCGGGTCATGAGTTAATCACCGAACTGGTTCACCACTATTCCAAGATCGCTCTATCAACCACACTTTTCTTATAATACATTGACATAATATAACAAAAAAATGGTGATCGATAGGAAGATAATATATGGATTTTCTTATATATTGCAGCTAAAACAGCTAGTCTATTATGCGCCTCATTTTACATAGGTCACTATGCTGTCTGTTTCTACAATGCAACACGTAGTGTTTAAGAAAGTGTCTCTTAATCCGACCACATACTTTACATTAAGTTTGATCATCTGTGTGTCTGCCAATCTACCAGAAGTACTTGTAACCAAGCCCAGTACTTGCTATTATAACATCAGTCAGTCTTTTCACATTGCAAATTGTTCTTTAGGCATACTTATGTTTATAATGTCATAGTGAGTAATAGATCTACTTAGGCTTCTAACAGTATTCCTATAACACTCAATTTCATTACTTTCCTTCTAATACTAGCCCTAATACTAGACACAGACATACCAAGGTTATATTCTAGATTTTTCTTGAGGGTACTTTCTTTGGCTAACTTATCAACTATATCATGAAGGAGTAATTCAATGTGTGACTGAATCCATAAAAATAAAAAAGGAATTACAGTAATTCACTTTTCTATGGTTTTTGAGTATCAATATCTGGCTTCTCCAACGAGCAAATTGTTAGTCATTTTGTGAGTCAACTTCCTTCAGTGCTGACACAGAATCAGTAGGTATCAAGGGGTCAAGTTCAGTGTCATAAACTAACTTAAGCGCCATTTGGATGATTAACTATTCCGTTTGTAGTGCAGACACAGTTATTAATTCTTATGCATAATTCAATGACTACTGGATTTCTAAAACACTTCTTGCCGAATAAGGCAAGCGAAAATTAGTGTATGCACAAATTTAGCAAAAACCATTCTGAACCTAACGATAAAAATATATTTCATTGTGTTTGTTTATTTTTAAATTATTGTAAACTTAATTAAAATATATTTAGTTGGAATAGGCTAAATTAAATTACTTCAACGTATCCAAAACCGAGCATTACGTTGGGTGTTGAGAGTGAAATGGGATGATTATGCAACCAGCGAATCTCTCCATCTCAGGACTAACACACCAGCTTTGAACGAATTTTGGAAGACACTTTCCGATAGACAAATTGACAGACTTGAGACTTACCATGACCACTGGACTGACTATTTGGACACCACAATAAAACGGCCTTACACTGATGTTAATCTCTTCCGAGCTTTGTACGAACCTGCCCCCCCCTTCGATACGTATAATACAGTCTTTTCTTTTTTCCACCTAGAACTTCTCTCTAGAATTTTCCTATCTAACATCTATAATGAACTATCTTTAAATCTGATGTTTTCTTACTTGTCTCTACCTGCCATCCCATGAGAGTCGTCCTTGTGCAGTTTCTCTATAAGAAGCAATTTGTCGATGTCCTTTGCGCTACCGAACTCCTGCCTTTGCCCGATTTGCGCGACCAGTCTTGCAGCAGATAGTCAGCTGTCACTGATATTGATTATTAAGCTTCACAATGCCTAGCGGTTGGGTTTAGTCCTGACTCTATTTCTTACTCTAAAATATTTCCTCTCACCCAAATATTCTTCGCCTATCCCCATTTCCCCCTCGCCCCATGTGGGTACTTACCTGTGAGTCCTTAGTTAGTAAAGTTAAATTGCGCTTATTATAATAAGGTTAGTAAGCTTTCTAAGGTTCTTTTGGTACAAAATTATTAATTTTTATATTAACATAAATGAAAAAAAAATTCCTTAAACGTATAAGAGAATTTTTTTAGAAAGGACTTAAAAATAAAAGATCCACAGGAAGGCATGTAAGGGCGAGACTACACCTCGCGGTTACCTTACAAAACCTGACCTTTTTATGAAGATGTTGGTAGGTAGTCAAGTACATGTCAAACACAGTTTATATTCTACCCAAGATTTTAACTTTTGTAATGTGTCTTAAATTCTTCCCAAACTTTATTAATTATAAATGAATCCAATTTTTATAATCCTAAATCAATATATATTGATTTAGGATTATATATATATATATATATATATATATATATATATATATATATATATATATATATAGTATATATCACTGCGACTAGCCGGGGGATCGAACCCGTGTCGTTTTAGGTAGCCTCATGGTGAGCGAAAATTCAAGACACTCTAACTCACAGGACCACCCAATCCTACAAAGATCATGCACCCAACAGAGCTAGGTGTTGTACCGTGATCCGAGGACATACGATGGTGTGGGAGCCTCAGAGCTAATTTCATTCTACTCCCCGTTTGGTGTACTAGCCTCCACAAGCAGTATATGAAATTAGCTCTGAGGCACCCACACCATCGTATGTCCTTGGATCACGGTACAATACCTAGCTCTGTTGGGTGCATGATCTTTGTAGGATTGGGTGGTCCTGTGGGTTAGAGTGTCGTGAATTTATTTCATTCTACTCCCCGTTTGGTGTACTAGCCTCCACAAGCAGTATATATAGCACACCAAACGGGGAGTAGAATGAAATTAGCTCAGAGGCACCCACACCACCGTTTGTCCTTGGATCAAGACTTCTCAAAGACCCCAAAATGTCATACCAATCTTTGAAAAAAGATGACAGAAAGGACCTAAACTACGAGTTAGTATCCCTAACATGAATACCCAACATTTAAATTTAAAGTGATGAGAAAGGTATAAGGTCAGTGGATATTTTGGAAATACAACTTATATCCTGGAAGGGAAGAAACTCTATGAATCAAAAAGAAAAAAAAACAGATGAAGGGGTCGACATCACATTTAACCTGTCTCCAAAAGTGTACATAAACAGCGCCTAAAGCAAAAGTATTAGTAATTTAAATTATCTTCACTGAAACGAATTAAGCCTCATGCATCCTGCACTTGCTAGGAGCATGCACCGTGTCAAGCACATGAAGCTTAAGCTTAGAAATTTGCCACTAGTCTGGTCAAGGTGCTAAAAGACATGAGCTACATTGAAAGAACAAAGAATAAGGAGGAGAGATGGTCACGACACACAAGGTACTCAGGGGAAGTAAGATAAACAAAGAGAGAGTGACAAGAGAGGGTGGATAAGAGTTCCATTTCCTTGGATCACGAGCCCCTCATCGGCAGCAAGGCACCTCCCTCCAGAAGACATGAGCAAGAAAACAGATGAATGTAAAATGCTCAGAGGAGCCACAGGAGCTGAGACCTCGAGGTCTCCCAGACACAGCTTTGTAAGCCTAGGTCAATGCAGATCATTTAGGTTTCAGACGACGTTTCTCTCATGACGGACCTTTCCTTCCCTTTCCACTTAACCAGAATGTCATTTTGGGCTTTATCCAGACGGACTGAAGGTTCGCTATACAATGCATATCTTTATATCCCCTGGTCAGTTTGTTGACCCCAGTCACCAGGTACAACTCAGGTGCGTGTGCGCACGCATGTCTTTAGTGTGGCACGCGAGGGTGCTGGTGGGTACCTCGGGTAGGCTTATGCACCGTCATGCGGACAATTTGTGACGGTGTTTCGACGGGAATAAGATACTGAATATTGTGAGGGCCGGCGAGTCTTTGGTGGGTCACTTCTGAAGCTACCTGAACCGTAGCTAACACTGTTACTATGTATACTACTGTTACTATAGCTATTACTACTGTTATTATAGTTACTCCTGTTACTACCGCTACTACTGTTACTATAGCTACTACTACTGTTATTATAGTTACTCCTGTTACTACCGCTACTACTGTTTCTATTGTTATAACTGTTTCTATCGCAACTGTTGCTATCACTACTACTGTTGCCATTACTACTACTGTTGCTATTACTACTACTGTTGCTATCACTTCTACTGTTGCTATTACTACTACTGTTGTTATCATTACTACTGTTGCTATCACTACTTCTGTTGCTATTACTACTACTGTTCGTATCCCTACTACTGTTACTATCACAACTACTGTTCCTATCGCTACTTCTGTTACTATAGTTACTACTGTTGCTGTCACTACTAATGTTACTATAGTTACTACTGTTGCTGTCACTACTACTGTTACTATAGTTACTACTGTTGCTGTCACTACTAATGTTACTATAGTTACTACTGTTGCTGTCACTACTACTGTTACTAATGATGTTACTGTAGTTACTACTGTTGCAAACGCGTTACTACTGTTGCAAACGCGTTACTACTGTTGCTGTCACTACTACTGTTACTAATGCTGTTACTGTAGGTACTACTGTTGCTAATGCGTTACTACTGTTGCTGTCACTACTACTGTTACTAATGCTGTTACTGTAGTTACTACTTTTGCTAACGCGTTACTACTGTTGCTAACGCGTTACTACTGTTGATATTACTACTGCTGTTGCTATCACTACTACTGTTGCTATTACTACTACTGATGCTATTACTACTGCTGTTGCTATCACTACTACTGTTGCTATTACTACTACTGTTGCTATCACTACAACTGTTGCTATCACTACTACTGTTGCTATCACTACTACTGTTGTTATCACTACTACTGTTGCTATCACTACTACTGTTGCTATTACTACTACTGTTGCTTTTACTACTACTGTTGTTATTACTACTGCTGTTGCTATCACTACTACTATTGCTATCACTACTACTGTTGATATTACTACTACTGTTGCTATTACTACTACTGTTGCTATTACTACTACTGTTGCTATCACAACTACTGTTGCTATCACAACAACTGTTGCTATCACTACTGCTGTTGCTATTACTACTACTATTGCTATTACTACTACTGTTGCTATCACTACTACTGTTGCTATTACTACTACTGTTGCTATTACTACTACTGTTGCTATCACTAATACTGTTGCTAATACTACTACTGTTGCTATCACTACTACTGTTGCTATCACTAGTACTGTTGCTATCACTACTGCTGTTGCTATCACTACTACTGTTCGTATTACCACTTTTATTTTCGCTACTACTGTTACTATCGCTACTACTGTTACTATCGATTCTACTGTTTCTATCGCTACTTCTGTTACTATAGTTACTACTGTTGCTGTCCTACTGTTACTGTAGTTACTACTACTGTTACTATAGTTACTACTACTACTGTTTCTATAGTTATTACTGTTGCTATCGCCACTACTGTTACTACTGTTGCTATCACTAATACTGTTTCTATCGCTACTACTGTTCCTGGTGCTACTACTCTTACTATCGTTATTATAGTTACAGCTCTTACTACTGTTACACTCTGTAAGGGAAAACTTCATTAGATGAGAGTGGAAGCATGAATGGAGTGGTGGAGGTGGTGGTGGTGGTGGTGGTGGAGGTGGTGGTGGTGGTGGTGTAAATGGTCGAGTGCTTGTTGTTCACTGGGCGTGCATTGTTACCTCTACATCCCCTCCCTCATCCAGACGGTGGGAGTTCACATCACTTGACTTTTTACTCCCATCTTGTCTGTAAGTATGAAATTCCTCTCTTGTTTCGTTTTATATTGTGTGTTGATTTTTCTTGTTTGTTAATTTAACCGGAAAAGATTTGACTTACGTATTTTAACGTAAATTTTCTTAGCCCTCACCATTTCTTTCAAATGCCTATTGTCTATCATGTGAGTGATTGCCTGTCTGGGTTTTTAACTTTTTGTTAGTCTTGTTGATCGAATTGGATCACTCGACACCTGTGACACCTCATCTCCACCTGAACACAGCAGCGTCGCTTCAACCTTTGTAACTGATCATCTGTTGTATTCAACGCCCTTCAACAAACCTCCATCAAGTACGCCAAGCCCAGCATTTTCCCTCCGTGAAACAGCTATTGGCTTCTATACTCTCAGTCTAGGAATGAGGTTTATACCAGAGTCGCATCCACCAGTGACTACCAGAGTCGCATCCACCAGTGACTACCAGAGTCGCATCCACCAGTGACTACCAGAGTCGCATCCACCAGTGACTACCAGAGTCGCATCCACCAGTGACTACCAGAGTCGCATCCACCAGTGACTACCAGAGTCGCATCCACCAGTGACTACCAGAGTCGCATCCACCAGTGACTACCTCGTCTCACACACACTTCTCGTTCACACATCGTGTGTCCTGAGAGTTACTTTCCACTCGGCACATCAGAATTCCATTTGTTCGTGTATTTATTAGCTTCTCTTCGTGAAATTTATTTATGTATTTCATTTTTCATTACGAAAAGTTTGTTTGATTGTTTTACATTTATATAATTATTTTTCATATTTTCAATAAAACTTATTATTTTTCTTGTTATTTTTTTTTATTTCCATGAGGAGGAATGGTCAGAATATTACTGACGAGTGACGTGGAATGGTGCCTGGGAATATTACTGACGAGTGACGTGAACTAGTGCCTGGTAATATTACTGATGAGTGACCTAGAATAGTGCCTGGGAATATTACTGACGAGTGACGTGAACTAGTGCCTGGGAATATTACTGACGAGTGACCTAGAATAGTGCCTGGGAATATTACTGACGAGTGACCTAGAATAGTGCCTGGGAATATTACTGACGAGTGACGTGGAATAGTGCCTGGGAATATTACTGACGAGTGACGTGGAATGGTGCCTGGGAATATTACTGACGAGTGACGTGAACTAGTGCCTGGGAATATTACTGACGAGTGACCTAGAATAGTGCCTGGGAATATTACTGACGAGTGACGGGGAATAGTGCCTGGGAATATTACTGACGAGTGACGTGGAATGGTGCCTGGGAATATTACTGACGAGTGACGTGGAATGGTGCCTGGGAATATTACTGACGAGTGACGTGGAATAGTGCCTGGGAATATTACTGATGAGTGACGTGGACTAGTGCCTGGGAATATTACTGACGAGTGACGTGGACTAGTGCCTGGGAATATTACTGATGAGTGACGTGGACTAGTGCCTGGGAATATTACTGACGAGTGACGTGGACTAGTGCCTGGGAATATTACTGATGAGTGACGTGGACTAGTGCCTGGGAATATTACTGACGAGTGACGTGGACTAGTGCCTGGGAATATTACTGATGAGTGACGTGGACTAGTGCCTGGGAATATTACTGACGAGTGACGTGGACTAGTGCCTGGGAATATTACTGATGAGTGACGTGGAATAGTGCCTGGGAATATAACTGACGAGTGACGTGGAATGGGGCCTGGGAATCTTACTGACGAGTGACGTGGACTAGTGCCTGGGAATATTATTGACGAGTGACGTGGAATGGTGCCTGGGAATATTACTGACGAGTGACGTGGAATGGTGCCTGGGAATATTACTGACGAGTGACGTGGAATGGTGCCTGGGAATATTACTGACGAGTGACGTGGAATATTGCCTGGGAATATTGATGAAACTTGATATGGAATGTTTACTGAGAATATTTCTGACTTCTGACAGGGAATAGCGCTTGGAAATATCGCTTGGAAATATCGCTGACACCTGACATGGCAATGTATGTGGTAAGATGCAACTCTGGCTCGCTTTTCATTATTAAACAAAGTGGCGAAGAGTTATATGACATGTTGCACGACAATGTTGCATGAAGCAATCACTTGTGTGGTAGGAGAGTGGAAGTGGTGGTGGTTGATGTGGGAGTTGGGTTGATTATCAGAGGGGTGGTGGCGGTATTGGTGGTAGTGATGGTAGTAGTTGTGGTTGTGATAGTGGTTATGGTAGTAGTGGTGATAGTAGTAGTTGTGGTGGTGATGATGGCAGCAATTGTGGTTTGATGGTAGTTGTGATGGCAGTAGTTGTGGTGGTGATAGTAGTTGTGTCTCTGATGGTAGTAGTTGAGGTGATGGTAGTAGTTGTGGTGGTGGTGATGGTAGTTGCGGTGATGGTAGTTGTGGTGGTAGTGCTGGTGATGGTAGTAGTTATAGTGGTAGTGCTGGTGATGGTAGTAGTTGTGGTGGTGACAACGGTGCAGATGATGGTAGTAGTTGTGATGGTAGTAGTTGTAATGGTAGTAGTTGTGATGGTAGTTGTGGTGGTGACAACGGTGCTGGTGATGGTAGTAGTTGTAATGGTAGTAGTTGTGATGGTAGTTGTGGTGGTGACAACGGTGCTGGTGATGGTAGTAGTTGTGATGATGGTAGTAGTTGTGACTGTGATGGTAGTTGCGGCGATGGTAGTAGTTGTGGTGGTGGTGGTGGTGGTGGTGATGGTAGTAGTTGTGGTGGTGGTGGTGATGGTAGTAGTTGTAGTGGTAATGGTGGTGCTCGCAACCACGGCTGTGGCTGTGTTTTGCCTTACCATCCATTAGATTATTCATAAGACAGCAGCAAGGAGAACAAATATTAATAAGACAATATTGGTTCTGTCCACTCAGCTGTCTCAAGTAATTCTTCCTCAAATCTATTGTGATGTTTTGCAGTTGTATTCTTCAAGACATTATTGTTGTGTTTTACCTAAATAATTCATATTTGGAATTTGGCTGAGAAGGCGTCGTTTATTTTATTATAAGAGATATTATTTACTTTAAAAAAATCGGAGATTTTATTTAAATATTTTTCAGTTTCTTAAATTGAAAATATGCCTTATATTGATATTTTTTAGTTCATTTTGGTCTTTTCAACGTCTGTGGCAGCCAAACACCTTAAAGTTTAGATACCAGTTATTTATATTTATAGTTGTAATAATGATGTTAGAATTACCTACAACATGTTAGGTAAACACATGTGCAACTAAGTCGTTACCTAACGTTACTACAATGAAAATGTCGCATTAGTTGCACATGTGTTCAGAGCAAAAGGAATTCAATTTGATGACAGAATTTATTGAGGGGGGAAATTCTAACATCAGAATGCTTCTCACAGTATATTGGACTCACTTATTTTTTTCAATTTAAAAAACGAAGAACATTTATGGGTTAAGCAATGCTTACCTTGCTTCTTACCTTGCTTCTTACCTTGCTTCTTACCTTGGTTCTTACCTTGCTTCTTACCTTGCTTCTTACCTTGCTTCTTACCTTGCTTCTTCCCTTTCTTCTTACCTTGCTTCTTACCTTGCTTCTTACCTTGCTTCTTACCTTGCTTCTTACCTTGCTTCTTACCTTCCTTCTTACCTTGCTTCTTACCTTGCTTCTAACCTTGCTTCTTACCTTGCTTCTTACCTTGCTTCTTAATAATACACGCCACTGCATTTAACTGTATAGTAACAAAAACAAGTTAAAAGTGAAAAAATGAATTAAGCGCCTGACTGAAACCCTCAAACACTTAACAATATGACGATATTTCTGGCACTGAAGAAGATATAGCAACATTAACTAAGTTTCTCAGTATAGGCATCTTCAAGATGTTGCTTTATATTTTTTCTTCCTCCAAGATTCCGTTTATAACTTCACAACGCCTCATTAGACGGCTTCAAATTTTCAACACCTGTGTACTGTAACTAGGAAAAGGCTCGTTCAACTAGCAGCATATGCAGGAGGCTCATGCAACTAGCAGCACATGCAGGAGGCTCATGTAACTAGCAGCACACGCAGGAGGCTCATGCAACTAGCAGCACACGCAGGAGGCTCATGCAACTAGCAGCACATGCAGGAGGCTCATGTAACTAGCAGCACATGCAGGAGGCTCATGCAACTAGCAGCACACGCAGGAGGCTCAAGTAACTAGCAGCACATGCAGGAGGCTCATGCAACTAGCAGCACACGCAGGAGGCTCATGCAACTAGCAGCACATGCAGGAGGCTCATGCAACTAGCAGCACACGCAGGAGGCTCATGCAACTAGCAGCACACGCAGGAGGCTCATGCAACTAGCAGCACATGCAGGAGGCTCATGCAACTAGCAGCACATGCAGGAGGATCATGTAACTAGCAGCACACGCAGAGGCTCATGCAACTAGCAGCACACGCAGGAGGCTCATGCAACTAGCAGCACACGCAGGAGGCTCGTGCAACTAGCAGCACACGCAGGAGGCTCGTGCAACTAGCAGCACATGCAGGAGGCTCATGTAACTAGCAGCACATGCAGGAGACTCATGCAACTAGCAGCACATGCAGGAGGCTCATGCAACTAGCAGCACACGCAGGAGGCTCATGCAACTAGCAGCACATGCAGGAGGCTCATGCAACTAGCAGCACACGCAGGAGGCTCATGCAACTAGCAGCACACGCAGGAGGCTCGTGCAACTAGCAGCACACGCAGGAGGCTCATGCAACTAGCAGCACATGCAGGAGGATCATGCAACTAGCAGGAGGATCATGTAACTAGCAGCACACGCAGAGGCTCATGCAACTAGCAGCACACGCAGGAGGCTCATGCAACTAGCAGCACACGCAGAGGCTCATGCAACTAGCAGCACATGCAGGAGGTTCATGCAACTAGCAGCACATGCAGGAGGCTCATGCAACTAGCAGCACACGCAGAGGCTCATGCAACTAGCAGCACATGCAGGAGGTTCATGCAACTAGCAGCACATGCAGGAGGATCATGTAACTAGCAGCACATGCAGGAGGTTCATGCAACTAGCAGCACATGCAGGAGGTTCATGCAACTAGCAGCACATGCAGGAGGCTCATGCAACTAGCAGCACACGCAGAGGCTCATGCAACTAGCAGCACATGCAGGAGGTTCATGCAACTAGCAGCACATGCAGGAGGCTCATGCAACTAGCAGCACACGCAGAGGCTCATGCAACTAGCAGCACATGCAAGAGGCTCATGTAACTAGCAGCACACGCAGGAGGCTCATGCAACTAGCAGCACATGCAGGAGGCTCATGCAACTAGCAGCACACGCAGGAGGCTCATGCAACTAGCAGCACACGCAGGAGGCTCGTGCAACTAGCAGCACACGCAGGAGGCTCATGCAACTAGCAGCACATGCAGGAGGCTCATGCAACTAGCAGCACATGCAGGAGGATCATGTAACTAGCAGCACACGCAGAGGCTCATGCAACTAGCAGCACACGCAGGAGGCTCATGCAACTAGCAGCACATGCAGGAGGATCATGTAACTAGCAGCACACGCAGGAGGCTCATGCAACTAGCAGCACACGCAGAGGTTCATGCAACTAGCAGCACATGCAGGAGGTTCATGCAACTAGCAGCACACGCAGGAGGCTCATGCAACTAGCAGCACACGCAGGAGGCTCATGCAACTAGCAGCACATGCAGGAGGCTCATGCAACTAGCAGCACATGCAGGAGGCTCATGCAACTAGCAGCACACGCAGGAGGTTCGTGCAACTAGCAGCACATGCAGGAAGTTCATGCAACTAGCAGCACACGCAGGAGGCTCATGCAACTAGCAGCACACGCAGAGGCTCATGCAACTAGCAGCACATGCCGGAGGTTCATGCAACTAGCAGCACATGCAGGAGGCTCATGCAACTAGCAGCACATGCAGGAGGCTCATGCAACTAGCACATGCAGGAGGCCCATGCAACTAGCAGCACACGCAGGAGGCTCATGCAACTAGCAGCACATGCAGGAGGCTCATGCAACTAGCAGCACACGCAGGAGGCTCATGCAACTAGCAGCACATGCAGGAGGCTCATGCAACTAGCAGCACACGCAGGAGGCTCATGCAACTAGCAGCACATGCAGGAGGCTCATGACAGCTCAGCAACACACTGCAGGAGGCTCATGCAACTAGCAGCACACGCAGAGGCTCATGCAACTAGCAGCACATGCAGGAGGCTCATGCAACTAGCAGCACAGCAGGAGGCTCATGCAACTAGCAGCACACGCAGAGGCTCATGCAACTAGCAGCACATGCAGAGGCTCATGCAACTAGCAGCACACGCAGGAGGCTCATGCAACTAGCAGCACATGCAGGAGGCTCATGCAACTAGCAGCACACGCAGGAGGCTCATGCAACTAGCAGCACACGCAGGAGGCTCATGCAACTAGCAGCACACGCAGAGGCTCATGCAACTAGCAGCACATGCAGGAGGCTCATGCAACTAGCAGCACATGCAGGAGGCTCATGCAACTAGCAGACACACGCAGGAGGCTCATGCAACTAGCAGCACACGCAGGAGGCTCATGCAACTAGCAGCACATGCAGGAGGCCATGCAACTAGCAGACACGCAGGAGGCTCATGCAACTAGCAGCACAGAGAGAGGCTCATGCAACTAGCAGCACATGCAGGAGGTTCATGCACTGCAGCACATGCAGGAGGCTCATGCAACTAGCAGCACACGCAGAGGCTCATGCAACTAGCAGCACATGCAGGAGGTTCATGCAACTAGCAGCACATGCAGGAGGCTCATGCAACTAGCAGCACACGCAGAGGCTCATGCAACTAGCAGCACATGCAGGAGGCTCATGCAACTAGCAGCAACCAGGAGGCTCATGCAACTAGCAGCACATGCAGGAGGCTCATGCAACTAGCAGCACATGCAGGAGGCTCATGCAACTAGCAGCACAGCAGGAGGCTCATGCAACTAGCAGCACACGAGAGGCTCATGCAACTAGCAGCACATGCAGGAGGTCATGCAGCTAGCAGCACATGCAGGAGGCTCATGCAACTAGCAGCACAGCAGGGCTCATGCAACTAGCAGCACATGCAGGAGGTTCATGCAACTAGCAGCACATGCAGGAGGCTCATACAACTAGCAGCACACGCAGAGGCTCATGCAACTAGCAGCACATGCAGGAGGCTCATGCAACTAGCAGCACACGCAGGAGGCTCATGGAACTAGCAGCACACGCAGAGGCTCATGCAACTAGCAGCACATGCAGGAGGTTCATGCAACTAGCAGCACATGCAGGAGGCTCATGTAACTAGCAGCACACGCAGGAGGCTCATGCAACTAGCAGCACACGCAGGAGGCTTATGCAACTAGCAGCACACGCAGGAGGCTCATGTAACTAGCAGCACACGCAGGAGGCTCATGTAACTAGCAGCACACGCAGGAGGCTCATGTAACTAGCAGCACACGCAGGAGGCTCATGCAACTAGCAGCACACGCAGGAGGCTCATGCAACTAGCAGCACATGCAGGAGGCTCATGCAACTAGCAGCACATGCAGGAGGCTCATGCAACTAGCAGCATTCGCAGGAGGCTCTTGTAACTAGCAGCACACGCAGGAGGCTCATGCAACTAGCAGCACACGCAGGATGCTCATGCAACTAGCAGCACACGTAGGAGGCTCATGCAACTAGCAGCACATGCAGGAGGCTCAAGCAACTAGCAGCACACGCAGGAGTCTCATGCAACTAGCAGCACACGCAGGAGGCTCATGCAACTAGCAGCACATGCAGGAGGCTCATGCAACTAGCAGCACACGCAGGAGGCTCATGCAACTAGCAGCACACGCAGGAGGCTCATGCAACTAGCAGCACATGCAGGAGGCTCATGCAACTAGCAGCACATGCAGGAGGCTCATGCAACTAGCAGCACATGCAGGAGGCTCATGTAACTAGCAGCACACGCAAGAGTCCTCTTGTCATTTTTACTTAAACCGTTCCAGGAATTTGTTTCAGGATTACATTTCAACTTTTAACACTGGTGTATATTATAATATAATTATTGTAGTAAGTGGCTGTCAGTTTTAGTTTTTTTAAAACGGTGTTTTATTTTACTTAAAATAAGATGAAAATGACATTTTATGAACGGCTTTAATATTTTATTGATGATTCACCTTAGACAGGATAATATTCACTAAGTTTAGGTTCTGTAGATGCAAATTTAGTAATTTCCAAACAGATTTATTAAAGTTTAAATCGTTTAATCTTGACCAATAACTGGAGAATAAACTGTCTAATCAGCTTCAAACTTTCAGTGATGGTGGGTTATTTTTTAATATCGGCAGTGTAAGTTTTAACTTACAAATTTTTTTAATCAAATTTATTTCCAATAACTAGAAAATAATTCATCTGATCGGCATCAGATCTTATGCTGGTGTATGTTAGAGATTTTTTGTATTGATCGTGTGTAATATAAGTCAATATTTGCCAGTTTTATTGAAATTCTGAAATTGAAATATTAGTATTATGTGATTATTGGTGAACGCTTCATCTGATCGGATTCAAATCTTCAAGCAGGAGATATTGTAAATTGTAATGAACAATATTGGAACGAAATTGAAACATTTTACTTCAGTTGCTCAGCTGGTCTGTCTGCTCATAAGAAGTCTGCAGATTACAGTTTCTTAAAGAGAAACGAAAATATTTTTCTTTTCTTTTAAGACTGTAAAAAATTTGAAATTAAACAACCAAGAGAAGTAAGCTTAGAAATATTGAATACTTTGGGTTTTATGGCCTTTTTCAATTGTGGAATCTAAATTATGAAATTTATGTTCTGTTTTCCCAAAGTCAGCACATATACGTAAGGTACAGTGTTCTCTTCTTTCTCAAGTTATTTCGTTTACAACTTCAGAAAGCTCCGCCAGATCGGCTTCTGGTTTCCAGTGCTCATGAACTATAATTATTGAAGGTTCATGGAAGAATTGGCATGTGCAGGTCCCCTCTGTTTAATTATATTGACCATTCCTGATTTTGGTTTCCGTGCGAAATCTAAAGTCTCTTCTTATGTGCTTCAGGCTTTGATTATTGTTGTTACTGAAATGTGAAGGTGCCAGTTTATCGTGTTTATTAAAGCATTATGATATTTTGTTTTCGAAAAATAACTTCTTAAGAATTCTTCTTTTGAAGGGCATCAATATGTAGTGTTTTTTGTTTGGTAAATTCTGATGTGCTGTTTACTAACATAGTTAATAAACCTAGAATTGTTAGATATTGTGTGTTAAGTGAAGAATACATCTTCTGGTCGGGTTCAAAATTTTATCGCTGTAGTATTTATCTTACACGACACTTCGCCTTGATTTTTAGGTAGAGTTTTAATTTGTCATTGTGATAATTGGAAAATGCATCTTACAATCATCGTCAGACTTTGAACTATGGTAGGTCTTACTTAGAGAAAGTTTTCATTTGACTTGGGCTGTGTATGTAGCAATTTACCTTTTTTTATTATTAAATTTAGAAAATATAAATATTGGTTTTCAAGCAGTAATTAGTGAATGCCTCGCCCGATTGACTTCAAACCTTCAACATCTGAGCAGCATCAGTTTAAACTGCTTGTAAATTTTTTTTTTATTATTATCCTCTGTTAAATAACTAGAGAAAGCTTCGTGTAAGTGACTTTAAATTTTGAGTCCAGTCTGCCCGAAATGCCCCGTCATGATAGTGGCTTTGTTCGTACTAAAATCAAAATTGTAATCGCACATTGTAAACATTGCAAAGAAATAAAATCTTTATCCTTATCTTTAAAGTTGGTGTTTCTTAGTGAAAGGCTCAAGACAGCTTCAGGTTGTCTTGGTGCCACTTTGTCATGTTATTTTTGGTGCAAAATGTGATATTTTCTTCCATAAGATAACTTGTGAATACCTCTCACTGAGTCGCTTCAAATATGCAAATATTTTACCGCATTACAAACTTATGGAGGCCAATTTTCTACTATTCCTTTTGCGTACAATGAGGTAGAGGGGGTTAGGCTTATAGGATATAGGAATACCTTTTTCGAAGTGCACATAGACCGAAACTCAATGAAAAAAGATTCCATCACATACTTAAGCAACTGTTAGTGCGAGAATCGAGACAGGATCGAGTAGACGATCAGTGATTATTAAATTCACGAGGAAGCGCAAAACTCGTAAGGGATATAGATGACTTGGGAAAGGGGACGGGGGTGGAGGGGCCATTCAGGCTTATCCTAAGAAAGGGAGTGCTGGCTCCAATTCCTTAGATCATGAGCCCTTTATATAATATCTTTATTTACTACAAGTACATGAACAAGGTATACAGGCCTAGCTGACATCAATGACATACTACTATATAGAAAGCCGCTAGTTATGCAGAGCATTTCGGGCAAATTAGGTCAGTTTTGTCCCAGGATGCGACCCACACCAGTCCACTAACACCCAGGTACAACTTTTACTGATGGGTGAACATAGACAACCGGTGCAAGGAAACACGTCCGATGTTTTTACCCCTTCGCCGGGAATCGAACCCAGACCCTCACCGTGTGAAGTGAGAGCTTTAACCACCAGGCCACGGGGCACCGTAGCTAGCGTCAAGGTCACTCCCCTTCCCCTTGAATTAAAAGACTGTCAGAGAGTAAGACTGGTCTTCACTATTGTCACACCGGCGACAATATTGAGGAGAAAGACACATTACAGAGCAAGAATTTATCGGGTCAACGTGTAGAGATTATCAGGTTATAATAAGGCTCTACACGGGGCGAAACGTTGTCTCAATATAAGAATACTCTGCAACGTTTCTTCTCAGACGGGCAGGTTGACCAATCAAAATGACCTCCGTGTGTTATTATCAATTAGAGGTGGAATGGAGCTCACACTTGGCAGGTCCTGATAGCGGCATTAATCCCCATTATTGTCTCGACTTGTATAAATAGCATATACTTCGAGGAGCGTAGACCCGGGGCAAAAACATGTAATAGCCAGAGAGGATTAGCGAATTAGGTCTCAGGGTGGCGGCATGTCATGTTCCACTGTCATTATATGGTGGCGATGCTGCTTAATCGTCCACTTAATTCCATTATCGATGTTTGGAAAAAATATGTAGGGTTCGTGGCCGTACGTCAGTTCAAGAGCCCCTCGCCCACATACTAAGCCGGGAACTAATTACAGAACAATGGGTTGTATAGCAGACTCGAGCACATATCTACCGCTGGAACTGGAGTAATTATAGGAAATAGTTTGTAAGAGAGGGGCACAAAAAACAGTGTTTAAACTGGGGTAATTATAGAAGATGGGCTGTAGTAGATACCAACATTAAACTACAATTGAAAAGCTGAGACAATCGTAGAAAATGTCCTTCAAATATCGTTGAAACTTTGGTAACTATGTGAATCTATTGTAGATCTTATCTTTAGCCTCACCAACTTCATCATATCGGATCCAAATCTCGTACTGCTGATGATAGTAAAGAAAAGTCACATCTTCCAGAATAAGCTTTAAAGATGTTGCTTGATTTCTTTTGTTCTTCGAAGGATTTCGTTTATAACTCGAGAACGCTTCATCCGAGCGACTTCAAATTTTCATCTCTGGTGTACTATCAATAGTGAAATATACATGCAACAACTGGAATGCGCAGGCGCTCTCTGGTTAATTTTATATAAACCATTCTTCGATTTGGTTTCTATGTAGTACCTTCAGAATGTCTCTTTAGATGAGCTTTAAACCTTCAACACTGATGTAATACGCTTTTTAGATAATTGGGATTATTATTGAAATGGGCCAATTTCTTAGTTTTATTTTTAAAATAATGCAGCATTATTGTGAGAGAAATAATCATAGTATGCCTCTTTTGAAAGACTTAATTTTTTAATGGCTGATACGTCTTCTGGACAGAAAAATACTCAGTAAGTTTATACTTTAAAGTTTCAAATATACTCGCTTCCTAACATAAGTTAATAAACTTAGAATCGCTGGAATCCGGTCAATAACTGAAGAATATTTTATCTAATCTGTTTCTAGCGTTCAGGAATTGTGGGAGTCTACCTGGAGTCTACCTGGAGTCTACCTGGAGTCTACCTGGGGAGCTGCTCTTAAAAAAACAAAAAACAGAAAATGTTTACATTGATTTAAGGCTGTGTAAGCCTTAATTTGCCAATGTCTTAAAGCAAATTTGTTGTATCTTATATAGAAGGTTTTTGGCTAGATCTTGGGCTGTTTAGGTGCCGACTTATAGGCACTTTCTGAGCAACATCAAAATTGAAGTGTATTCTGGGGTATTGATCTGTATGAGATAACTAGAGAATGCTTCTTCTGATTGGCTGTGAACTTTCGAAGTTGATATACATTACTAAAGAAATTGAGGTTTTAGATTCCATGTGGTGACTTGTGAATGACTCATCTAATTTATTCCATATCTTCAACGCTGACATTAACTGCGCTGGAAGCTCATGTTGTGCTGTAGACATTGGAGTGGAGAGGGTTGGGCTTATGTTATATGGGGGATACCTCTTTCTAGGATAGAGCAACGACCGAAACACATCTAGTTGGAACCATATTTCGATCAATGTTGAGCTTTATGAAATGGTGACTCTATAACTCTCTTCACAAAGTGAAACAATGTTCCCAATAAAAGCAAAGTCTTTCCTTCAGAACAGCAAGTCATTTGAATCTACGGACATATTACATCACATTTCACGACCAGCTAATTTTTTTTTTTTTAAGTTCGTCGAAAACGTTGTATGGTAAGAAATAGTTTGTATGAAAATTTAAAAATATTACACTGAGTCAACTGATCAGCATTATAATAATATTAAGTTTATTTAGGCACTGGTACACATAAATTCCGTTACATAAATTATCTTACATAGTAACATACGTGTAAATTACCTAGGATAACCAAAAAAAACAAAAAGTCAGACAAAGTGACATTTTCAATAGGGTTCTTCAGCATACAGCCAAATCAGCGCAATCAGAAACTTCAGGACACTGGCTAGTTTAATAGTTTTATTATGCATCCTTGTTGGGGCACACTAGTTGAGACACTAATTGGTAGTTCCAAAGCACCAATCCTATAGCCGGTAGTTACCCAATTCCAGTCCTGTGGGCGGTAGTTAAAAGATTACAAAGGGACATAATGGGTCCATGAACTAGACCCCGGGATACTAAATCTACGACAAATTTAAAATGAACAAATTATTTTAACCTGTGCGTTTCCAGTGACTAAGTCGTGGATAAATACCTCATAACTTACGAAAGTATGTAGGTCATAGCTTGGTTAGAGAGGAGCCACGGTAGGTACCTCGAGCTAGGTAGCCCATGGCACAAATTGGCAACTTCAATTGATCGGAAACTTAAATCTATCAATAAAAACCCTCGGTTAGGCCATATGATGTTGTTGATCGATTTAATTTATGTGCATAGCTATGTGTGTGTGTGTGTGTACTCACCTAATTGTACTCACCTAATTGTTGTTGCAGGGGTCGAGACTCAGCTCCTGGCCCAGCCTCTTCACTGATCGCTACTCGGTACTTTCTCTCCCTGCTACATGAGCTTTATCATACCTCGTCTTAAAACTATGTATGGTTCCTGCCTCCACTACATGTGCGTGTGTGCGTGACTGAAGAAATACTTCCTAACATCCCTTTGACTCATCTCAGTCTTCAACTTAAAATTTTGACCCCTTGTTTCTGTGTCCCCTCTCTGGAACATCCTGTCTCTCTCCACTTTGTCAATTCCACGCAGTATTTTGTATGTCGTTATCATGTCTTCCCTAACTCTCCTGTCCTCCAGTGTTGTCAGGCCGATTTCCCTTAACCTTTCTTCGTAGGACATTCCCCTTAGCTCTGAAACTAACCTTAACATGCTTGACCAGGTGTGGGTTCCAAACTGGTGCTGCATACTCTAGTATGGGCCTGACGTACACGGTGTACAGTGTCTTGAATGATTCCTTACTAAGGTATCGGAACGCTATTCTTAGGTTTGCCAGTCGCCCATATGCTGCAGCAGTTATCTGATTGATGTGTGCTTCCGGAGACGTGCTCGGTGTTATACTCACCCCAAGATCTTTCTCCTTGAGCGAGGTTTACAGTCTTTGGCCACCTAGCCTATACTCTGTCTGGGGTCCTCTTTGCTCTTCCCCGATCTTCATGACTTTGCATTTGGCTGGGTTAAATTCGAGAAGCCAGTTGCTGGACCAGGTGTCCAGCCTGTCCAGGTTTCTTTGTAGTCTTGCCTGATTCTCATCTGATTTAATTACCCTCATTAACTTCAGGGGTTGAGTTTCAGGATTGCGAGAGCAAGTTATCTGCTATACTATCCATATGTTCCTGTGCTGCCGTCCACAGGATGGTTGTGGTGCATAATAGAAGCTTCGGAGGTAAAAATCTAAATTGATCCTGTCCTCGTCTGTCTACACAGAAGCAGAGGCTACTAGAATGTAGTTAAGCTCTAGACCATATGATATTCTTTTGTCTGTCTTTCACATGAAAACATTTTTATTCCATATGCACACATGTACTCCACGTACACTATATACTCTATGTACACATATTTACTCCATGTAGAGCCATGTACACCAAGGCACAACATGTACGCTTGGTCTTTCATTCTCCGGCCACATAAAGCTATATTTATTTTCGTAGTTAAGAAACTTCAACTCAGAAGGCAGCCTAAATATAGCTTTTGAAATGAATGTGAAGGTTTAAAAGTGTTGAACTACAGCCACAGGACCCGCCTCACTGCAGTTTTTGCTTGGGATAGCGTAAAAATATTTGGTTTCTGCTCCGTCAATTTTAATCTGTTACACTGTTGTCCTTCTCAATATAAATAACCTGTTCTTTCACACTTTGTTTTGCCATGGAGAACTTTGTACGTCATGAAAATATCTCCTCTCGTTAAAAGTACCTCTAAAATCAGGAAGTCTAAATCGTTGCAACGTCATTCGTAGTTTTGTATCTTTTCCAGCGGGATTTTCTAAATATGCCTCACCCTGATGCTGTATATTATATTTGAGAACTGAGTTTTTATTGTGCATATTGACTCATAATTCAGATATCCAAAAGCCAGTTTTACATTTGATATTTTTGGAATGTCTCTCTGATGTTGGTCGGTTTTACTTCGGGAAACAGATTGCCATGATTCCTGACTTTGATGGATATCCGGTCTGCTCTCAACTCCTCCATTTTATTGCTATGCACTTCATTCCACCTACATTTTAGATCACCTCTCGAACAACTTATTTAGCAAACAAGAATCTCTCGCCAACTTGAAGGTTTATATTTACCCCAAGGAGAGTATAGTAGAGACTGTTGTTTACGATCGCCTATCCAAATGCTTCGCCTCTCACCGTGAGTAGTGTCCAGCATTCTAATACCCTGCCTGTTGCAGTATGCATTAGTCTTTCATACTTTCACAAGAAGATCGTTGTTGTATCTCTCTGTGATGCTTAATTAACTAGGGTCTAAGACAACCTATGCAACAGTCAGCGCGCTGTTGCCTCAGCACTTAACTAAGATTTAAAGTACTCTGTTGTCTCTCAACATTTAACTGTGGTATAACACACGCTAGGCAGCATCCAACACTGTAATCTCTCCGCACTTATGGTGTAACAAAGCCTAGGCAGCAGTCATTTAAGGGCCAACAATAAGCGGGCTGTGTGTTGTGTGGAGAGACCGGACCACTGATAATGGCCTTGCCAACATTAGTGTAAGCAATTACCACCAAAATCATTTATCTTGAAGTGAGAGGTCGAAGCGATCTGGGTGGCAGGGATGCTGGAGGGAAGGTGGGAGATGATAACTGATGTGTTGCATGTGTTGTAAGAGAGAGGTAAGGACTGATAATATGGTGAGTTGCAATCCTACTGTATATAAGCAACTAATTGCTAACTTGCATCAGTGTGATCCTCGAGAATGTGATTATCAAATGGAGAAAGTGAATGGAAATTGTTTTTCTTTCATTCTAGTCAAATATTTAATAGCTGGCGGCTTTCGTAAAGCTTCCCAGCTTTCTTCTTTACCCATGAAGTCATTAAGTCGAAAAGACCAAATCACTTTCTGTTAGTCTAAGGCTTTTTGTACATATTGTGAAAGTAATGCGGTAGATTCTGATTCTAATTTGTTTACTCCTTACCACAAAAACATCAAAGAATATAAAAAAAAAGTAATGCCCACTCTCACAGTTGCTGTGAGCCCATCATGTGACATCACCTCAGTGCCTAAAAGCATTCACTCATGACCAAAAGGTTCAGAATGGGCAAGAAATGTGATCTAAGTGACTTTGACTGTAGAAGGAATATTGGTGACAGACGAGGTATTGGAGAATCTCAGAAACTGCACATTTCCTGTGATATTCATGCACAATAGTCTTAAGAGTTTACAAGAAATAGTGTGAAATGCAGAAAACAACCAATGAGAGGCAGCTCTATGGGCGGCAACGTCTTATTAATGAGAGAAGTCAGACAGGAAGGTGAGAGTAACTCAAATAAGCATGAGTTACAACAGTGGTATGCAGAAGATCATCACTTAATGGGCAAAACATCGTACTTTACGCAGACAAACCACAGCAGAGCCTTCTGTAAAACATTCCTATTAGAAGGTTCTTAGCTAAGCATTAAAGCACTGGACCTGTTAATCTCGGGACTACGGTTCGAGCCCCTGCCCACCTTTCTGTTTATTTATTAAATAACAAAAAAGACACACACACACACACACACATATATATATATATATATATATATATATATATATATATATATATATATATATATATATATATATATATATATATATATATATATATTATATATATATATATATATATATATATATATATATATTATATATATATATATATATATATATATATATATATATATATATATATATATATATATATATATATATATATATATATATATATATATATATATATATATATGTCGTGCCGAATTGGCAAAACTTGCGAGTTTAGCTTAAATAGCAAAGCTCTTCTTGCCGAATAAGGCAAGCGAAACTTTGTGTATGCAATAATTTCGCAAAAATTCTTCTGAACCTAACGAAAAAAAATATTTCATTGTGTTTGTTTATCTTTAAATTATTGAAACGTATCTAGCGATGTATTTCAGAGATAATTTAATTTGTTGTGTTAGACAGTATATAAAATTAGAAGCGTCAGCCACTGAATCTGTGTGGTTACAGCTTCTCGAGGGCCGTGAAAAACTAGTCTTGGGAGTGATTTACAGGCCCCCAAACCTAGATAGGGATTGCAGTAAACTTCTATGGGACGAAATTCGTAAGGCATCTACATACAAAAATGTTGTGCTAATGGGAGATTTTAACTTTAGACAAATTGACTGGAGCAATTTGACAGGAAATGTAGAGTCAAACGACTTTCTTGATACGATTTATGATTGTTTTTTAAAACAGTTTGTGTCAGAACCAACTAGTGGAAATAACGTGCTTGACTTGGTTCTTGTCAGCAGGGAATCACTAATTAATAATCTTGAAGTTAATGATGAGCTTTGGGAAAGTAATCACAAATCACTCAGTTTTAATATATCATGGAATTCCCCTAATAATGGCACTCTGTCCCTGACTTCCGCTTGGCTGATTTCATAGGACTGAGAAATTACCTGGGTGGGTTGAACTGGAATGACCTGACTATGGGTCAGGTAGGTGGTGATGGTTGCTGATATGACATTTTCCAGAGCATACTTCTAGCTGCTCAGACAACTTAGGGAAATCAGATCAAACAAAAATGATCCTAAATGGATAAATATAACATCTCACTGGTCAAAATAAAACATCTCACTGGTCAAAAGAGAGACATATATAGGCGAATCAAAAGAGGGATGGGCAGTTAAGAAATCAATATATTCAGTTAAAGAGATAAAAAAGGGAATAAGAAAAGCAATGAGTGATTATGAGGTTAAATCGCAAGGGAATCGAAGACTAACAAAAAAGGATTCTTTCAGGTATACAGAAGTAAGTTTAGGGACAAGATTGGCCCACTCAAAAGTTACTTTGGTCAGCTCACCGACAGTGATAAGGAAATGTGTAGAATTTTTAACACTTCCTCTCAGTTTTTACACAGCGATATTCCAGAAATAATAAATTATGTCGAACAGGACGATATTAAACTAAGCACGATTAGGGTCACAAGTGAAATGGTCCTTAGACAAACAGATAAATTAAAAACCTAACAAATCTCCAGGCTCTCACTTGGCTCAAAGGTTCCTACATTTTGAGTTATTCTGAGGCCGTTGTACCCATATCTAGCCCTCTGAATCACGCTTTCTCTCAAAATTATTTCCTTGGTTATTTCGACACGCATGAGAGAAGCAAGGTATCTGTCCTGTGACCTCCCTCAGGTAGAACTACTAGAGAAGACTGGAAGGTTAGGACTGGAAAACTGGAAGCCTGAAAGGAGAATAACGCTGAGTAACGTAGTACTCTTGACCAAGATCAATTCCTGAACAAATCTTTATTCTTTTGGAGGATCCATTGATGTTGGTAGAGTCCTGAGCATCTTTGGGCATCTATTCGTTCTTGTTGGGTAATTGTTCTTCCTCCGTTAGCAATCTTTCTTTTCCACGGTCACCACCTCTTTCTTTGTGGGTATCTCTTCCTCTGTACTATATTTTCTCATCCTCCGCAAATGCTTCCTCTTCCTTAGTCGGCATCTCCTCTTCATGTGTGGACATCTCTTCCTTCGCGTTCATGTCCTCTTCCTCGGTGAACTGTACGCAAGGGTTCTAAAGAACTGTAAAGAGCTTGGCAAACCTTTGGCTAATCTTTTCAACATATCACTATAAACTGGCATAGTTCCAGATAAGTGGAAAATTACAAATGTGAAAACTATCAAAGCAGGTGACAGGTCCTTAGCTTCGAACTATAGACCAATAAGCCTAACCTATAATTGCCAAGGCAATTCGTAGCCATCTTGAAAGGCATAAACTGATTAATGAATCTCAGCACAGTTTTACAAAAGGACATTCCTGCCTTACGAATTTATTATTTTTTTCACTGAGGTATTTGAGGAGGTAAGTCATGGTAATGAATATGATATTGTGTATATGGACTTCAGTAAGTCTTTTGATGGAGTCCTACATCAGAGACTATTGAGGAAAATTAAGGCACACGGAATAGGAGAAACTTTTTCCTGGATAGAGGCATGGTTGACAGATCGGCAGCAGAGAGTTTACATAAATGGGGAGAAATCAGAATGGGGAACCGTCACAAGCGGTGTTCCATAGGGATCAGTGTTGGGCCCCTTATTGTTCACAGTCTACATAAACGACAAATACGAGGGAATAAATAGCGACATAAGCAAGTTTGCCGATAACACCAAAATAGGCCGACGAATTCATTCTGAGGAGGACATTAGAGTACTCCAGGAAGATTTGAATAGACTGATGCAGTGGTCAGAGAAGTGGCAGATGCAGTTTAATATAGACAAATGCAAAGTTCTAAACATTGGACAGGAAAATAACCATGCCACATATAAACTAAATAATGTAGATCTTAATATTACTGATTGCAAAAAGGATTTGGGAGTTCTGGTTAGCAGTAAACTAAGACAACAGTGCATAAGTGTTCGCAATAAAGCGAACGGAATCCTTGGCTTCATATCAAGAAGCATAATAATAGGAATCCTCAATGTTCTTCAACTCCATATATCTTTGGTTATGCCTCATTTAGAATATGCTGCACAGTTTTGGTCACCGTATTACAGAATGAATATAAATGCACTGGAAAACATACACAGGAGGATGACAAAGTTGATCCCATGTATCAGAAATCTTCCCTGTGAGGATAGACTGAGGGCCCTGAATCTGCACTCTCTAGAAAGGCGTAGAATTAGGGGGGATATGATTGAGGTGTATAAATGAAAAACAGGAAGAAAGGGAATGTAAATAACGTGCTAAAAATATTTAGCCGAGACAGGACTCGCAGCAATGGTTTAAAGTTGGAAAAATTCAGATTCAGGAAGGATATAGGAAAGCACTGGTTTGGTAATAGAGTTGTGGATGAGTGGAACAAACTCCCGAGTACCGTCATAGAAGCTAAAACATTTTTTAGTTTTAAAAATAGTTTAGATAAATACATGAGTGGGTGTAGGTGGGTGTGAGTTGGACCTGACTAGCTTGTGCTAATAGTTCTGATGTCGTGCTCCTTCCCTAAGTGAATGTGATCTGACCTGACTAGGTTTTGTTATTGACTTAAGCCGGTAGGAGACTTAGACCTGCCTCGCATGAGCCAGTAGACCTGCTGCAGTGTTCCTTCTTTCTTATGTTCTTAACTAAAATATATTTAGTTGGATCACGCTAAATTAAATTGCGCTTGTTATAATAAGGTTAGGTAAGTTTTCTAAGGTTCTTTTGGTACAAAATTATTAATTTTTGCATTTACATATATGAAAAAAATATATCTTGCTAACTGACCAGTTTTACCTATTCGGCATGACATATATATATATATATATATATATATATATATATATATATATATATATATATATATATATATATATGTGTGTGTGTGTGTGTGTGTGTGTCTGGTCAATTAGCAAGAGCTCATTTAAAATTAAATCCTTTCTAAATTTTATCTTGGTATAAGGGAAAACAGAAAAAAAGATAGTATAAGAATTATAGGACAATAAGCCTGTTGAGTATACCAGGTAAGGTAGTATATGGCAGAGTTACTATTGTAATAATATTGGTAGAATTACCGACAATATGTTAAGTAAAAGGACACAAATGCAACTAATGTGACATTTTATTGTGGCCACAATAAAATGTCTCATTAGTTGCATTTGTGTCTTTTTACTTAACAGAGTTACTATTGAAAGAATTAGGAGCAAGATAGAGATTAGGAATGCAGAGGAACAAAGGAATTTTAGGAAGGATTAGGGATGTGCACACCAAGTGTTTAATTTGAAGCTTTCAAAAGGTAAATTTTGTTTTATTTATGGATTTAGAAGAGGCATTTGTTACAGTGGATAAGAGAGTATTATTATTATTACGATCAAATTAAGCACTAATCCCATAAGGGTGAAGCAGCACTGCAGAGAAGCATGTGCAAAATTAAGAATGTGCAAAGAGGGGTAGGGGTGTACAAAACTAGGGATTGTAGGGTCGGGGGTTAGTGCAAGAGTATAACTGAAATCAAAGTTGGTGTAATACATGTAGTTTAATTTCAGTTAAAAAGTCAAAGCGAGAGTCTTTCATCAAAGGTGGGACTTTCAGCGAGGAGGTCAGTGAGAGTGAGTGTGTTGGAGCAGCTTAGAAGCTGGAAGTGGATAATGCGTGCATCCTGATAAACAGGACAATATAATAAGTTATGCTAAATGGACAGTGTGACCTGAGAGTCCTCACAGAGTGATGCCGATCATATTTCCATATCCATTCGTGAGTCACGTGTGTCCAATACGTAAGCACCAGAGCTCAGTCTCCCAAACACAACTAAATATGAAAGATGACCAGAATACCAAACAGTTTGATAAAAAAAACAAGTTTTTGAGGTCTAACGCAGACCAACGCTGTTGCCAGCAGTTGTGAGGGTGGGGTGAGAGGACTGAAAATACGCCCAGTACGGAATACCCCAATGGAAAATCAAGTGGTAATGAATATCTGACCAAGTGGCAGAGTCTGCATCTTCATTTCCCTGAACATATACATTTCCAGGGATTTAACAAAATAAGATTTCTTTACACTTACAAAGGACGATGGGATGAAGTAAGTCGGTGTTCTGGATAGCTTGTAACTCACCTTGGGAGTCCAAAATAATTACAAATGACGCGGTGGGCATACAGTAGTCGCAATGTAGATGAAAGTGAAAATTCCAGATACCTATGCTGTGAACTTATTATCCGATTCTCATAAATGACCTCATAAACGAATTAGCCTTACTAAGAAAGGTCATGAAGGTCATGGAAACGGATAAACTAAGAGTGATGATGGGCATCACATCAATCTTGTAAAGACGGAACCTCCGTCTCTTGGACGGTGAAGATCGAAAAATCCAAAGACATAAAAGTTTCCCTTATAATAATAATCTTTATTTCTACATGTACAAGGTATACAGGCCTAGGTGACATCAGTTAGTTACCATTTTGTCCTAGGCACATGTCGATTAGACACTAGGCCTGCTGTATGTGTGTGTGTGTGTGTGTGTGTGAAGGAAACACTTCGAAATGTTTCCGCCCCGCCGGAAATTGAACCCGGGCCCTCCGTGCGTGAAGCGAAATCTGTAGCCACCAGGCGTGTGTGTGTGAAAGAAGTAGTGTGTATGAAAACGGAAGTAGTGTGTATGAAAGCGGAAGTAGTGTGTATGAAAGCGGAAGTAGTGTGTATGAAAGCGGAAGTAGTGCGTATGAAAGCGGAAGTAGTGTGTATGAAAGAGGAAGTAGTGTGTATGAAAGCGGAAGTAGTGTGTATGAAAGCGGAAGTAGTGTGTATGAAAGCGGAAGTAGTGTGTATGCAATCGGAAGTAGTGTGTATGAAAGAGGAAGTAGTGTGTATGAAAGAGGAAGTAGTGTGTATGAAAGAGGAAGTAGTATGTATGAAAGAGGAAGTAGTGTGTATGAAAGAGGAAGCAGTGTGTATGAAAGCGGAAGTAGTGTGTATGAAAGCGGAAGTAGTGTGTATGAAAGAGGAAGTAGTGTGTATGAAAGAGGAAGTAGTGTGTATGAAAGAGGAAGTAGTGTGTATGAAAGAGGAAGTAGTGTATATGAAAGAGGAAGTAGTGTGTATGAAAGCGGAAGTAGTGTGTATGAAAGAGGAAGTAGTGTGTATGAAAGAGGAAGTAGTGTGTATGAAATAGGAAGTAGTGTGTATGAAAGCGGAAGTAGTGTGTATGAAAGAGGAAGTAGTGTGTATGAAAGAGGAAGTAGTATGTATGAAAGAGGAAGTAGTGTGTATGATAGAGGAAGTAGTGTGTATGAAAGAGGAAGTAGTGTGTATGAAAGAGGAAGTATTGTGTATGAAAGAGGAAGTAGTGTGTATGAAAGAGGAAGTAGTGTGTATGAAAGAGGAAGTAGTGTGTATGAAAGAGGAAGTAGTGTGTATGAAAGAGGAAGTAGTGTGTATGAAAGAGGAAGTAGTGTGTATGAAAGAGGAAATAGTGTGTATGAAAGAGGAAGTAGTGGCGTGAATCACAGCTGTTTTGAATTAACTGTGTTAACTCAAAACAGTTGTGATTCACCTGAATGAAACTATAAACACAATAAAACAAAAAATTACAAGTCAAAACAATTCCAGGTAGACTTGACCTGGTGACCTAACCTACTTTATCTCCCGGTGACCCAACCTGCCCACCAAGCTTTTTTTTTTTAATCTTGTGTTAAAGTTGTCACTATCTTCGTAAAAATTCTTCACCGCTTTCAAATAACCTACCTCCTATTTCATTCATTTGCAACATCTGCCACATTGCCCTCCCTATCCACCCTGTCATATGCCGTTTCCAAATTCATAAATGCCACAAAATCCTATTTACCCTTATCTAAATACTGTTCACCCATATGTTTCACTGTAAACACTTGGTCTACACACCCCCTACCCTTCCGAAAGCCTCCTTGTTCATCTGCTATCCTGCTCTCCGTCTTACTCTTAATTCTTTCAATAATAACTCTACCATACACTTTACCAGGTATATTCCAATTTTGGCCTTGTTTATATATTGTACACAACTTTTTCAGCTTCTCTCCATCCATATACATGAAAGCTATTTTATAATTGGTCATTGAATCACATGCATTTATCACAATTTAATTTATTCTAAATGATCTGGTGAAATTTTTTATTTAAAAACTCACTTACTTTACCATTAACATACCAGAATATACAAAACAATCAATGAGAGAAAATAGTGAACTTGCAAGGGCATTCCTGAAATCTAAGGCGATTTTTCACAGTGGTTGCTTTGTATATTGTGATATCACTTGTGTACTAGAATATATAATTACTTTTCCAGTCTTAGGGAGGTAAGTGGACTGTACTAGGTCGTGGTGGTGGCAAACAATATACACAGCTTCAAGAATGGATATGATCGGTCCCAGTAGACCAGAAATCAACAAAATCTGCAAAATGGAGCTATGAAGAGGGACCAGGAGCTATGAATCAACCACTGAAAAAATATTTTATTAAGTAATTAGATGATAAATTTACTATCTTGTCTGAGTACTTGTTTGTTATCACTCACCAGAATTACATTTTATGTACAAGTGTTGTTCATGTCGGTGTTGTTCATGTCGGTGTTGTTCATGTCGGTGTTGTTCAAGTCAGTGTTGATCATGTCGGTGTTGTTCAAGTACAACACTTGACTGTTAATGTAAAGGTGAACACCAGTATTGTTCTTGGTTGCGTTCATTATAGTGAACATTAATGTTGTTCTTGGTGATGATAGCCACTTAGGCATATATATATATATATATATATATATATATATATATATATATATATATATATATATATATATATATATATATATATATATATATATATATATATATATATATGTATATATATATATGTATATATATATATGTATATATATATATATTATATATAATCATATATATATGTATATATATATGTATATATATATATGTATATATATATATGTATATATATATATATATATATATATATATATATATATATATATATATATATATATATATATATATATATATATATATATAGCGCCACACAACTCATTAATTACTCTCACTAGGTGTCCTTCTCTTCACCATCCTTCATTTTGTCTACATAATCATCAAATATGTCTCGAAACCGTGACCACGATATATGCATATTCATATGTATAGAGATGATCAAATATTCATAAATACATGTATACATTTAAAAATTGTACATTAATACATACATAAATAACCCGAACATACGAGACTGAGACTTATGAGAACTTTTCAGTGGGTCCAGCATCATTAACTAGTCACTGGGAAACACAAAAGGTTGATAATAACGATGGTAATACAATCACCAGGAACTATGTCCTGACACCAGTCTTTTCCAGATGATGACCCGACACTGTCTCCTGAAGGTGTGTCCGTGTTTGTACACCTGACTTACATATGTGTACGTGTGTGTGTGTGTGTGTGTGTGTGTGTGTGTGTAGCGTAGAGGAAGAAGTGTGACTTGTAAGTGAGTGTGTATTTCTTCATATATTAGTAATACCGAAAGGAGAGGATAATATGCATTGTTGAATAAACGTATGTGTATGTTTGATACAGATGATTATGTTTGTGTGTATGTTGCTTTATTTGTGCATCTGTGTGATTGTGTAGGATTTGTATGTGGAAATACAAAATTTAGTGTAAAGAAGAGTGCGCGCTTAAGAACCTTAGCGTACCATGCAAATAAAGAAGATCAATAACAAAAAAACGATAATTAATAACAATTAATTAGTTATCGTGCAGGGAACACAAAGGTTCACACATCTACACTAATTTACGCACATAAAAACGTTCACAAATACACTTATACAACTAAATAATTGAACAATTTAATAATTGACATAGGTACAATATTAAATATAAATATATGTTCAAAATTTTAACTTAGTGGCCACTCCTTGGTGGGCTAACTGGGATAGAGATCTCTCGTCTCAGGTAGTCGACGTTCGGGTCTGTCCAGGTGGATGTTATTACAGAGCGCAGATTTTCTGCGTGTCCTCCTCTGTAATAACATCTACCTTCGTATACTGATATTAATACACTTGTGTAGTAATATCATATATGGACAGTGCCTCAAGGGTGGCTAAAACGCTGACCTCAGGGAAGTGGTGAAGGGTGTATGGATGAACACTTGGACCCACGGACCTGGGGTGGGACTGCTGACTTCAGGGAAGTGGTGAAGGGTGTATGGATGAACACTTGGAACCACGGACCTGGGGTGGGACTGCTGACTTCAGGGAAGTGGTGAAGGGTGTATGGATGAACACTTGGAACCACGAACCTGGGTTGGGACTTGCTGACCTCAGGGAAGTGGTGAAGGGTGTATACCTGGACCCACGGACCTGGGGTGGGACTGCTGACCTCGGGGAAGTGGTGAAGGGTGTATTAAATGAACACTTGGAACCACGGACCTGGGGTGGGACTGCTGACTTCAGGGAAGTGGTGAAGGGTGTATGGATGAACACTTGGGACCACGGACCTGGGGTTGGGACTTGCTGACCTTGGGGAAGTGGTGACGGGTGTGAACCTGGTCCCACGGACCTGGGGTGGGACTTGCTGACCTCAGGGAAGTGGTGAAGGGTGTATACCTGGACCCACGGACCTGGGGTGGGACTGCTGACCTCGGGGAAGTGGTGAAGGGTGTATGGAAGAACACTTGGAACCACGGACCTGGGATGGGACTGGGGGGTGGTACTGGGTGAGGCCTCAAAAATACGAAGCGAGTTTCCAGAACTTCAGGGGAAGGGAAGACATCCGTGGGCCCACGGATAGATTCCTGGACACCTGAATCTGGGGAAGGCTTAGATTACTGAGTGTAGGATAGGAAGTGGGGAAGGGAGAATATCTGAGGGGACACAGATGGACTCCTGGACACATGAACCTGGGAAAGACTTAGATGGAAGATTACTGAGTGTAGCATAGGAAGTGAGGAAGGGAGAATATCTGAGGGGGACACAGATGGACTCCTGGACAACATGGACCTGGGAAAGACTTAGATAGAAGATTACTGTGGATAGAAGATTAGATAGGAAGTGGAGAAGGGAGAATATCTGAGGGGACACAGATGGACTCCTGGACACATGAACCTGGGGAAGACTTAGATGCAAGATCACTGAGTGTAGGATAGGAAGTGAGACTGTCTGAGGGGACACAGATGGACTCCTGGACACATGAACCTGAAACTGGAGAAGGGAGAATATCTGAGGGGACACAGATGAACTCCTGGACACATGCACCTGGGGAAGACTTAGATGCAAGATTACTGAGTGTAGGATAGGAAGTGGGGAAGGGAGAATATCTGAGGGGACACAGATGAACTCCTGGACACATGGACCTGGGGAAGACTTAGATGCAAGATTACTGAGTGTAGGATAGGAAGTGGGGAAGGGAGAATATCTAAGGGGACACATGGACCTGGGGAAAGCATCAAACTACTACTACTACTGCTACTAATAATAATAATTATATATAATGCGGAGATCTATCCATGTGAACGTTTAATTACACCTGTTGTTCCTGTTCACCTGGGTGTTCTATATAGTATTATTCCTGTTCTTGTCTTACTTCTTTAGATCTAGAGCAGTAGAATGGTAGCGTAGGTGAAGAGATACGGCCGGTGGGTTTATTATCGAAAAAGGTGAGTGTACACGGATGCAGAGCGTGAGAGGGGACCGGGAGCCAGCTAGGGTAGAACCTGATTCAATCAAGTAGGCCGAGGAAGTGAGTGGCGTTCCACTGACTTGGGTAGGCCTACAGATGGCAGCACCGTAGTGCCGCGTAAATTGAAAGGGACTAAGTATAGGCTGCTTACAATAGTATGTGTTTCTATTTAGTATGTTAGTAACGTCAGCTTGGTCTGTACTTGTACTAATTAATTGACTAGTTGACTAATTAGATGACCATATTAGTTGCACATGTGTCCTTTTACCTAACAAGTTTTTTTTTTTTTTTTTTTTTTTTAAACATGACACACAATAAGTTAACATATCAAGGACTTTCACAAAAATCCATAGTAAGCCATCCAACAAATCCTTCTCCACTATATACAGAACCCCATTCTGTAATGTGTATTCAAGACCCTTTCTGTACATTGATGTTATCCAACAAATGCAATCCACACTAAGAAATCCCCGAAAACCCCATAACACACAATAATAGTACTCCTTCCAATACATATGTAGAAAAATTAATTTATTATTATTATTTAATAACTTATGTTTACAGAGCTTTATCAAGGTAAGCTGATGCTGTACCTTGATAAACACCATGCCTATACGTGAAGCTTTGTTCTGTTCTAACATAAGTGACATCACACCTTTGAAGAGTTTCGAGAGTTTCTCTATTTCCTGAGCCCGGCCATGGGCCAGGCTCGTCTGGTGCTTGCCTGGTCAACCAGGCTGTTGCTGCTGGAGGCCCGCTGCCCCACATATCCGTCACAGCCTGGTTGATCTGGCACCTTCTTATCTAAGACTCAGTGAAATCACGCATCGTTATCAAAGACTCACACATCACTTTCTAAGACTCAATGACATCAGTCATCGTTATCTAAAACTCAGTGACATCCCTCAATGTTATCTAAAGACTCAGTTACGTAAGACTCAGTGACATCACTCCTCGTATATGGACTGATCCCAATTATTCCAAGTGTTTTAACTACTTTACTATAGTGACAAGTTTGTCTACACACAGTCTAAACTGACCGTAAGATGCATCAACCATTACGTACTAACGCCGTTCACAAGACTCAATTATATTTCAAGGTTTTCCTTCAGGAACTCCTCATAGAGTAACTGGTGAGTGGACCTTAGAGACAAACCACTGACCTCCAGGTGGCTGGGTCTGGTAACCCACAACTAACTCTGAGGTTGACAGTAGCCGCAAACTCTTAATTTTTCTATGCCACATTGTGGCCTTATATCTCAGAGTAGTAACAGCATATGTCAAAACTATTGTGAGATGATTGTGTAGGATTAATTACACGCAAATAACATCAGTCTGAATGACAGTAAAAATATTGCAGGGAGACTTGACCTGGTGACCCAACACACTTGACCTGGTGACCCAACACACTTGACCTGGTGACCCAACACACTTGACCTGGTGACCCAACACACTTGACCTGGTGACCCAACACACTTGACCTGGTGACCCAACACACTTGACCTGGTGACCCAACACACTTGACCTGGTGACCCAACACACTTTACCTCCCGATGATCCAACTTGACCTGGTGACCCAACACCTTGACCTGGTGACCCAACACACTTGACCTGGTGACCCAACACACTTGACCTCCCGATGATCCAACTTGGCCACCAAGCTTCCTGTTTTTTATGTTTTCTTCTTTCTTGGGAGGGAGGGTTTTTGTATTGTTTTGCTATATTATGTTTTTCGTCATATATTTTATGTAATATTATGTTAATAAGCTATTAACATAACATGGAGATAAATGCTGTACAGTACCGACACGATGGAAAAGTAGACTCGTATGCAATATAATGTGATTCTTTATTGACAACGTTTCGCCCACACATTGGGCTTTATCAAGTCACAAACAGATCTACCTGACGAGACTACGTGAGTATATATATGGAGCACAGTGACGCGATGGGTCGGATGGAGAGAGTTGATTGCTGAGAAGAGGTTGGATCTGAGTAAGACCTACCCGGCATGGGCCAGTAGGTTTGTTGCTGTTTAGAACAACGTTCAAGAAATTTCCTGGCAATGGGATCAGCTGTGTTGTTAAAGCTTCGTTCTAAAGCCTACCGAAAACCGACCAACCAGCACGATCAGTGACATACTACTATGGAAAATAAACACATAAGCAGTATAATGTGATCCTTTATTGACACGTTGCCACGCATGCTTTATCGATCACAGACAGATCTACCTGGAAATGAGCAACATGGAGAAAATGAGGATCAGGTGAGAATGCTGGTCAGGTGGAGAAAGCTGCATGTGAGTCTTAAAAAGTGTGATAGTTGAAAACAAGTGTGATTTCAGGACCTGCAGTACCATTCTGAGTTCTAGTGGTGCGTTGGAAGTTCTGGCCAGGTTCAGCCATGTAGAAGCCGTGTTCTGGTTGAAGTGTTGATATACAGATGAGTGATGACTGGATTCTTCGGTATTGCGTGTCTCTTGGCGATGAGTCTGCGTTTCTGTAGTTGACAATGGTTGTGTAAATGTCGGTGTTGACACAGGCATTTCTTGAGTCGTCAGATCTGCCCGGCTGGGGTTCTGAAATGCGTGTTGTAGTCTCTGGATGTTCGCAACGAATTTGCCAGCCATTGCAAGGATGTTACCTTCGCCGTGGATGAAGCTTTTCCTGCCAGTTACTGGTAATGTCCTTAATGTCCGAGTATCCACATCCACATCCACCACCATTAAGGACATTACCAGTAACAGACAGGAAAAGCTTCAATCCACGGCAGGGGATACACAATCCCTGTAATGGCTGCAGCAAATTATACGTTGGCGAAACATCCAGAGACCTACAAACACGCATTTCAGAACACCAGTACGCAGGCAGATCTGACGACTCAAGAAATGCCTGTGTTCAACACCGAAATTTACACAACCATTTAATCAACTACAGAAACGCAAGACTCATCGCCAGAGAAGACAACACGCAATACCGAAGAATCCTAGAATCATCACTCATCTGTATATCCAACAACTTCAACCAGAACAACGGCTTCTACAACATAGCTGAACCTATTGCCAAGAAACTTCTTCAACGCTATCCCACCTAGAACTCAAGAATGGTACACTGCAGGTCCTTAAGTCACACTATGTTTTCAACTATCACACTACTTTTAAGACTCACATGCAGCTTCTCCACCTGACCCAGCATTCTCCACCTGACTGTACCCTATATATCTCCATGTTGCTCATTTTCCAGGTAGATCTGTCTGTGACTCGATAAAGCCCACTGCGTGGGCGAAACGTTGTCAATAAAGGATCACATTATACTGCTTATGTGTTTATTTTTCCATTGTGTCGGTATTTTATACCATTTATTTACATACTACTATATTGAAAGCCCCTTGTTATGCAGAGGATTTCGGGCAAATTAGGTCAATTTTCTCACCAGGATGCGACCCACACCGTAGTCAGCTTAGATATGATTAAGGCTTAATGAAAGTATCAGCCCAACAAGAAAGATGAGAAAAAGATTAAAGGAGGTTCAGGGGGCAATGACAAGCAGCTTTCAGAAAGGTTATGTGAGACTTTCAGGATATTCAACGATCCAACAGAAGATCAAGAAATCTTAATATCCGGTTCAAGGATACGGTGAGTCATACAGGTATAGAACGGTATGTGGGAATATAGCAACTTGTGAAAGTTTTTGGTACGTTTCAGGAACAAAAAAAAGCGTAAATCCGTGAGCGGTGGCCATGTTGGAAGCACTCAGTTTCCAATGTTACAGCAAAATAACGTTAAACCACTTCAATATGTAGCACTGTGCCGCCTCCATTCTGGGTTTTTTTCCGACCTCCTCCAATCTTTCTCTTCCACCATAACTTTTCCCAACATTTCTTCCTAATCCTCCCCTCCTCTACCTCCTCAGCCTTATTCATCTCTTTTTTTTTTCCCCCTCCCTGCTCCTTTCCTATTCCCTACCTCCTTTAAACTGCTGACTTCCTCCGCGCTTACCCCCGAATCCCTTCCCATCTCCTCCTGTTCTAATCCTCCTAATCTACTCACCTCTTCCCTACTACTTTCCCTGCTCCCGACCTTCTCCTTCCATCCTTCCCATCTCCTTCCCCCATCCTAACTTCCTTCCCTCCTGCTGACCTCCTCCAGTCCACACCTCATCACAACCCACAAAACTCCCATTAGTGGATCATAAAGGTAATTAATGGAGAAGTAAAGTGTAATAGCGACAGGATAATTCTCCATTAGATGACCAGACGCTACCAGACACCACCACAACAACACACTTCTGACTTCTTCAATACTGTTTCTTAACAACTTACCGAGTGTATAGTGAGACTTTGGCATCAGATGAAAAATAGTGATAGATCCGATAGAATAGGAAAACCTTAAGTATAGGAGGCACACATCGTTTCGCTCACGTCTATTGAACTTTCTCAAGTGAATCTTGAGAAAGTTCACTACATGTGAGCGAAAGGTCGTTCACATCTAATAAGAAAGGTGGTTCTTTGCTTCTGAGAATATCCGCAGTGTGCGACAGCCTTTTTATGTTGTGCGGCATAAGTCGCTTTACCGAGGGAAAATACTTTTATATCGAGGTGCAGTGAATTGATTATCATGTGTTTTAACACGCTGAGTGCAGTAGTGAGTTGATTATCATGTGGTTTAACACGCTGAGTGCAGTAGTGAGTTGATAAGCTTGAGCAGTGTTTACTTTTTTCTGTATTTTAAAGCTATAGAATTAGGTGAGTGAAGCGACTTATGCCGCACCTGCTTGATGGTGAGCCTGGCTGGGCGGTGTAAGCAGCTGTATGAGGAGTGCCATGACTGTGCCATGGTTGTGTCATGGCACTCTTCATACAGCTCCTTACATGCCGCTGAAGGGCTCGTGATCAAGCGATTTCGAGTTATCTTTCTCTTGAATTGAATCTCATTGTCTCCCAATTCCCAGACGCTGTATTGACCCTACGGATTTAATGCTCCACACGAATACAAAACCAACAGCAACAACAATTACATCAATAATAAAAATAATATATAGTTGGACCCCCCAGTGCTTTTTATTGGTCCTGGCCCAATAGGTGCCTGTTTATCCCCTGATCCAGAAGATGCAGGCATTGATAGTGGTTATCCATGCCCACCTCAAGATGTCAGGCACACGTTATTCCAGGTAATGAACGGGCAGATGTGGAGGCAAAGGCTGATATGTTAAACTTCCTACTCAACATGGGGGAAAGTGGCGGGCCTCGTGGGCCCTCCAAACAAGCGACATGTTATACAAGGATTAACCTGAGGTGTTTAGTTCTAATACTTTATGATAATCATCACTTTGAGACACTTTTCTGTAGACTGAGAAAGGGAGCACACACCTCACCCATAGTAATTTCTTGGCAGGTGTTCCTGCCCCTCTCTATGTCACTTGTGATGTGCAGCTGACTGGAGCGCGTTTTAAGTTTCCCCATGACTACTGCCTTGACAAAGTTCCTGGAGAGGGAAAGATTGTCGCAATAAAATGTCATATTAGTTGCACATGTGTCCTTTTACCTAACAAGTTTTTTTTTTTTTTTTTTTTTAAAAAACATGACACACAATAAGTTAACATATCAAGGACTTTCACAAAAATCCATAGTAAGCCATCCAACAAATCCTTCTCCACTATATACAGAACCCCATTCTGTAATGTGTACTCAAGACCCTTTCTGTACATTGATGTTATCCAACAAATGCAATCCACACTAAGAAATCCCCGAAAACCCCATAACACACACAATAATAGTACTCCTTGCAATACATATTGGCCACCAATTACAACTTATTTACATAATGAAATACCCACAAACCCCATAAATAGTGCTATTATTATAAGACAGTGTCATTGTCAGTGTGATCACCCTCACATCATACAAGGCGCATACATTGTAAATACATTGTCAAAACGACCATTTCTTTCTTCCCTTGGAAGTGACAGATTTATGACCTGACTGATATCCCCTATAACACGTAGCTATCAATATAAGTACTTTGACATACTAAAACAAGTAGAAAAAAATGTGTTTTTAACAAAAATAAGACAAAAATATTACACAAAATCACCATAGCATGTAACCCTCATATACACCATGTATAGTACGGAGCCTATATATCGTACACATACTTCCTAGTATGTACCTATTATTCGAAGATAGTACCTCCTTTGACCTCCAAACTTATAACTAACAAAAGTCTCCTAAAAAAAAAATTATTTCCCCACTTACAAATCAATACATAAAAAGCACCCTAACACACATGAAAGATAACCATAATTTTTTTTAGAAAACAGGCCAATAACAAGCCTTCACAATTATGCTTTAAACATGTATTATCATATATCATCATTGAATGGATGCCTTTAAACACATTTAAACCTTATGTTTAACAAAGAGTTATGTCATACAAGCTCAACATAATCCTTGCACACCTTAAGGCCTGTTCAAGTGATAACATCTCGTCAGAGCAAATATGATTCCTTCTGCATCAGGTGTCCTACAAAAACCGATAAAAACACAAAAAATTCCACTTGTCGCAGGTAAGCCACCTCTATATTTCCCCGAAAACCTCAAAGAAACCCCCCCCTCCCTCCATCCCCTTCCTTAGTCTTGTGTCCAAAATCACACTCATTTCATCAAAACCCCAACCACTTATGTCACAAGTCAGCTCCTGTTGCCCTCAAAACTAGGGCAAACAGGAAAGTTCTCCGTCATCCCTCCCACCCCCCTCCCTCTCACTCTCCCAAGTCCTTCCACACACATCTCCAACACACCACACATAATACTCAACCCCCCCTTCCTCCCGAGACCAGTCTCTTCTCAGCTACCTCTTTCTCCCTTTCACCCTCTCCCCACCCCTAAAAGCCCTTCCACCGTCAAACTTCTATAACTCTCCAGAAAAACCTATCCCATCTTTCACCATGCAAAACCCTATTCCTACATTTTGTTCTATTTTATATTAGCTGCTATAGCCTTCAAACGAACTCCCCCATGTTTCTCCCTCAAATTCCAAGCTACAGTTACGTAAAATACGGCAACATACATTATAGTCCTCCTAACATCCTCCCGCACCCCTCCAACATCCAAACACAGCACCCTCAAGGTGTTGATTCCACCCCCATCATCCGGATAACCCCTCCCAACCATGACCTCAAATTCTTCAAACATGCACAGAAGTATACTGCATGGTAAGCAGTATCCTCTCCCCCCCACACCTATCACAACTGGGCGTTACTGCCAGTCCCATTCTGTATAACACAGCCTTGGATGCGACTACCCCATGTAAAAACCTATAGACTAACTCACATGCCCTAGACCTCAACCCATCCCAAATTCCTTTCCAGTTATAAACTGGAAACACTGCATCCCCTGGCTCCACGTCCACACCCTCCCTTACCTTCCCCAGCATTCTTGCTGTAATACCCCAAGGTTCTTTCACTGCCAACATACCTCTTAGCATATCGCTACACTGCAGAAGCTCCTTTCCTCTCCACCACCTTTCCAATTCATTCATAACCCTTTCCACCCGTCTTCCCCGTTCCCCCCTTCCTTCCTGAGGTAGCAATACTTTACATACAAACCCCTAAGCTGACTCCTTATATTTATAAGCCCCAGTCCCCCCGCCCCCCTCCTTTTTATGACAACTTCTTTCTGTATCCAATGTTTCCCAAAACCCCACACATACCTTAGAACCTTCCTCTCCAATTCAATCACATCCTCACTTAACACAGGAAACACAACAACCACGTGCCATAACTTGCTATAGACTAATGCATTGACCACCACTACACGCTGCTGAAGGGTTAAATCCCCCGTTTTCCACCCACCCATCCTTTGTAATGCCCCACTTACAATCACTTCAGCATTCACTCTCCGTGCCTCACTGACATCATTCATAAAAAACACTCCACAAATCTTGACCCTCTCAACAACCGGCCAACCATACCTCATCCCCATGCTACCCCCCACCCAAGATCCCACCTCCAACAGCTTAGACTTCGCCATATTAATGGCCAACCCCTTGCCAAAAACATCTATAATCCTGCCCACACAGCACAGCCCTTCCTCACTCCTTGTCAATACAGAAGTGTCATCCACGTATCCTACTATCCCACCCTCTTGCCCAATACCCTCTGGTCCCTCCCATACCCCTACCTTTATTAAACTGTATAGTGGATTCTGCAAACACGCAAAAAGAATCTACGACAAGGGACATCACTGCCGCAGATCTTTCCCCATTTGCACTTCCTGTCCCACCAGACCATTAACTTGTACCTGTACACTCGCATCCTTGTACAACAACTTCTCCCATTCAACTATCTCATCGCCAAACCCTTGCTTCTTCATGATCATCCACAACATTTCCCTATCAACACTATCATACGCTGCTTGCCAGTCCAAAGCTAATACCCCCTCTGCTACTCTCAATGAAATCCCTTATCCTAGCTTGTCCCTGATTCATACATCTGCCAGGTATTCCATATTGCCCTACCTCAATCACCTTTCCTAACACCCTCTTCATCCTATTCTCTAATATTTTTGCAAATATCTTATAGTCTGCACACATCATGGACAGACCCCTATAATCATTAATAGTTACACCCTCATCCCTCTTTTTGACTAATACTACAACTGTTGTTTGAGGACATCTATGGTTGATTGATGGAGTTTGAGGCCTATCGACTACACAAGGGTCATTAAGGCTGTATGTCGCCTGTTCACCACCAGTCAAGAATACTTTAATCCCTAGAGTAAATGATTCTAGTAATCTGTCAGTGTATATAAACTGTGAGACAAACAGCGATAGCAGTATGTGCGACTGTTATAATGCAGTGTTGTCTCTTTCAGTGTATATTTTATAGGCCTGGACAAGCTTCCAGTCAGAAACAAGAGAGGAAGAATTATGTAGGAGGGTTGTACAGTGAGAGGCGACCCTTCCCAGCACGACTCTCATACACTGTAGGTGGAACTAATAGGTACAAAATATCGAAACGATGGAAAAATAAACTCAAATACAGTATAATGCGATCCTTTATTGACTACATTTCGCCCACACAGTGGGCTTTATCAAGTCACAGCCAGATTTACCTGGGTAAAGAGTACATGAGTATATATAGGGTGGAGAGTCTGATGAAGAATAATGGATTGACTGGTTTTGAGACTGCATTTGTGTTTATTTTTCCACAATATATCGGTGTTACAGGGATGGGTGGTGAAGGTTGCCTGCCTCTTGTAAATAATTGAATAGCTAAATACATGCCTAAGGAATATGTAATTAGCTGTCTTTTCATAAATGCCATAAGTTATATACGCAGAGGTGTGTTGCAGTGTATATGCGCAGAGTTGTGTAGTATGATGACTGATGGTGTTAAGGTTGCACTCAGTCTTAATGATTCTGAGGAGGGCCTTCGGAATGTGGGTCGTATCATTGAAATCTTTGGTGTGGCAATGGAGATGCGGGTAAATGGTGCTAAGTCTAAGTTATTGGAGGTAGGTGAGTGGGTTGGGAGGGGTTTGGGGACGGTGTATGGCTGGACAGTTGTGGGCAGTATTAAGATCTGTGGGGTTGTGTACATGGCGGATGCAAGGGAGGCTCAGAAGGTAAATTCAGAGGCTGTGGTGGGGAGGGCTCTGGGTAGGATGCGGGGATGGAAGGCGGGGGATGTAACGTTATTACAGAGGGTGGTGGTGGTGAATTCTATCGTGTACAGCAAGGTGTGGAGTGTGGCGGCGGTGTATCCTTTGAGGATGGTGGATTTAGGGTTTGCAGAAAAAGTATTACGTTATATGTGGGGATATGGGCGGCCGTGGATCCAGAAAGAGGTGGTGATGTTGAGCGTTAGGCAGGGAGGGTTTGGGCTTATTCCTTTGGAAAGACGTGTGCAGGCAGTTTATGTGAAGCAGCGATATCTGAGGGCGGGGGGTGAGAGGGGAAAACGTGTGGGTGCGGTAATGGAGGATGTACGGAAATGGTGGGGTTGGAGGGATTTGAAGGTGTGTGAGGATATGGTAAGGAATCTGATGGCTGTTCGAGTGCCTAAGCAGCTAAAGGTGAGTCAGTTAGGGAGAGTAGGTGGGTCGGGGGTGGTGGTACAGGGTGAAGCAATATACCCGGTATATGATTGGAGGGGGATTTTGGAAGGTTTTAGGGGATCTGTTTAAAGCCAAAGGTTAGAGAATTGGTTTACAGGATTTTGTTAGGCATCTAAGCATCGAGGTCTGTATTATTTAGGATAGGATTGGTAGGTGCGAGTCATTGTCAAAGGTGTGGAGATGAAGAGACAGCATACCATGCAGTATATTTTGCGGGACTTTGGAGGCAGTGAGGAGTGGTTATCGAGGGTGCTTCGTTTAGTGGGGGTGGGGGTATTTCGTCTCTGAGAGCTTTGAGTTTTGATTTGGGGGAAATTTCAAGGATGTTCGGAGGGCGATTATGTATGTGGTGGCGGATTTTTGTACGTTTCAAGGAAATGAGAGATGTGAGGGGGACTATAGGGTGAAGGCTTTAGCTGCTTGCGTGTATAGAACGATGTGTAGGAATAGGGTTATCTATGTCAGAGCATGGGCATCGAGTTTCCCAGAAGGATATCGAACCTTGTCAATAATAATGTTACTAAGTTTGGATGCAGGGTAGTACTGGAATGGGGTGGACTCTATGGGTGGGGTTAATAGGGGATGAAAGTGAGGGGGTAGGTGCAGAGTGACGATTGAGTAGTACGAGTGCAAGTTAGAGTATATGATCGGATGGGGTGGGGGGGGCGGTTAGTTATTGGGTGAGACGGGAGACAGTTTCTTTAAAAATTCTGGGGTTTTGGACGTTTGCTTTATAGAGTGAGAAACAGGTATGATTGGAGGGAGGGGTTTGACAATTTCAGGCTATATAGACTGACGACTTTTCATGATCAGGGGGAAACAGAGGGGGCTTTCTGAAGTGTCGAAGAAATTCACAAAATTTCTGCAGGAGAGTCCAGTTTAATGGTTTTAGTCGAGACATAACTTTTCTTGTCTGCTTTAGTCTTTTGAATGTTGGTTTAAACTTATCTTTTGTGTTTGTACATAGCCAAAATGTTGTGGTACCCTTTATGGACTTATGTAATCATGTGGTATGTATTAGTTGTACATACGTTTTTGGATTTCGTCTTTGGCCTTTTTGTTATCAATACCTTGTGGTGTATAAAATGGAAGTTCATGTTCACCCATGTATGGTACATGACAGTCGATGTGTTTTGTTTTGTCATTTTATGTTGAAATATTATACCTTACTGTACCCCGTCAGGCATTATATATTTTGAGGATCACTGAATTAATGTAATATAAGCTAATGTTAGGGAAGAAGAAGAAGTAGAGGCATGTCTTGCAGTGCTGACAGGAGGGTTCTTTATATTGCATATGTACAACATGATCTGTGTTTAACCCTTTCAGGGTCCAAGGCCATTTTTGGAAGGGGTGCGCCAGTGTCCAAGAATTTAAAAAAAAAAAAAAAAGATTTCTTACATAATTAAAGATAATAATTTTGTGAAGGTAATGAAACAAAAAAAAAATTCCGATCAGTAGTTACCGAGATATAGAGTCATGAAGTTGACCCTCAATGACCAGGTTGCGTCAACATCAATGACCAGGTGGCGGCAACATCGGCGATTTCCGTAAAGTCGCAGTATTTTATTTTACGTTTTCGTTACTTTTTTCTTTTCTTTGCTAATATTTTTTTCCAGTAACTTTTGTGGCCTATGAGACCAATATAATGTATAATGTATAATTGTACACTCATTGTATTCAACACAATAACCCCACTAATTTGTTTATAATTATATTGCTTACAAAACTTGTTTACAAGTTTATTGTAAACAAAATAAAGATGAAAATATTGGTGTGGTATTGTGTTGAATACAACGGTACCATATAGTACAATGGTACCATATGGTACAATGTATCATATGGTGCAATGTTCCATATGGCATAATGTATCATATGGCAATGTCCCAATGAAAATGTATCATAGTGCATGTACCATATAGGCATTTATGGAACCATATGGTACAATGTACCATATGGTGCAATGTACCATATGATATCCTGTAC